>CAJNSZ010000511.1:0-79205 GCA_905329745.1 Rotaria sp. Silwood2
GTGCTGGTAGCAAGAATGCTCGTGAGAATTTTTTCAATAAAGTTTGATAGAAATAAGATAGAGAACTGCGATTTTCATCGTTGGAAAGAGGAGATGAAGATGCATCGAACCGTATATTACTGATTTTTCCAATATGATTTTTGAAGTTTTTTTTTATTCAATTTTCTAACGGTTCAAAAAGTGTTTTTTTTTATAAAAAAAGAAAAAGCAAAAAAGCTGATAGAAAATCGTAGTAGACGTCCTTCTAGAATATTTATTACCTATAAATAATTAAATTTAAATATGTGAGTCTTTCATAGTTTGTATATCTTCAATTAGTGGTTTGAATATGAACCCGATTGTTGAAAATTCACTGTTGACAACTCACAGGATAGGTTTGTTCTTTGAAACGTCAATTGAAAACCTTACAAAAACCAAGTTAGAAAAGTCAATAATACATATTTCGATGCATTTTCATCTCCTTTTTCTAACGGTGAAAACCGCAGTTCTCTATCTTGTTTTTATCAAATTTTATTCAAAAAATACTAATGAGCATTCATGTCCATGCTACCAACAAACATGTGAATGAAACAGATCTTATCGAAATTTTATTATTATAATACCAGTTGAATAATGATCAAATAGCATGGAAAAATAGATTGGAAGTCGCTCTATCTGTTCATAAAAAAAAGAAATTGTTTTAAAGTTTTCTATAAGAAAATAAAATACCTCCGCCACTACTTTTGGATTGCCCTAAGTACTATACATAAACGTTTCACTGAGCAACATGGCTCACTCCTTGCATTGTGTTAAATTGTTAGTAACTACCTGTCGAGACGAAAATATTCATGGTCTAACTAAATTAAATTTCGATCTATATTTTTCAAATTAGAGTTTATTATTACTTTTCAAGGTTTTGATCGATAATATTAAAATATTTGGCTCGTAGCTCATTGGTCGTCGTAACATTTTGTTTTTCAATCAATATATCTTTCTAAATGTGCAAGTCTTCTAACAAGTTGAATCTAGAAAAGCAAAAAAATGCCAGTTTATTTTTGAAAAACAAAGTTATTTTAAGCAGAGAAGATAACTCTGATACAATAAGAATGTTCTAATAGGATAAGAGAAGGTCACTGAGACTTATAAAAATATATTATTGTATCAAAGAGATATGCATGAATTAGCAAATAATAAGTTGTATTAAAAAGAAATGTAAGGAAGTGTTTTATCAATATTGATCATGTAGAATATCTAGAAAAACAGATATAGAGCAACAACTAGCAAAGTTTTAATATTTAGTTTTAGTTTATAGTCTTTTAACTTTCAACAATTAAAAGAAGTATTTCCTACGAGAAATAAAAAGCACAATTGAAAATTGGTGTCCGCGCGCATCACTGTAACCTGTGATTCAATCTGCATCATATTATGTAGCTGGTGCGGTGTTCGTCATTTATACAAGTACTTGATTTTAGAACTATGATTAAATTGGCAATCCGAAAAAGTAAATTTAAAACCAGAATAAGCCTCATTGATCTTAAACTGATACTTTTTCTTACTGAATATGCATTTTTAGTTGCGTAATTTGTGGTTTGAAAGATGCCTGATCTATTTGCAGTTTCATTTGTTCTAATGATGATGTAATCAAGAGGGAAGTGGACGGTTCAGAAGTCCAAATTGCCAAAAATTTACTTAAGTAATAATTGAACGACCCATGAAAGCAGGTGACAAATGGTGAAAGAGACCGTGCATAGTGTTTCTTTTCATGTTTTTCTTGCTCCCCAAAAACGTAACACGTGCGCTAACTACTCATCCTTTTTTTTTTCATTCTCTTCTGGTTCTAACTGACGTATCGTTTCGATTTTGTGGTGACGAGACAAATTGAATAGATAAAATTGAATACGAAAGCAAGCGAAGAGAACAAAAATCACGCATGATCAACCTAACGATAGGTTGTCAAGGTTGATATAATATTTTATTTGTGTTGAGCCTTCTCTTTGCATGCTCTCTCAATTACATTATTTTTGCCACATATTATAGACTTATTTCAGTGTCTTTGCCTGTTGTCATGATCGATAGGCTTGAATGATCACTGATGCAAGTTTCATCTTTTGTGCTTTTTTTTTTAATATTTTGTTTTCATGAAGACGAAAGAAAATGTACTGTTTCTCAACGATTTCATTTTTATATTATTGACGACCATCAAAGTAGTAAGTTTTGGTACAATTTAAAATTCATAGACTTTTTTGTAAGTACTTCACTGTTACAAACTTTTTGATCATCTGGTAATGTTTTCTTTCAATAATCAATTAGATAAATCTTGTCAATTATCACTTTTAATAATATTTTGTTTTCTTCTTTGAATGAATATATAGATTTAGACATGTTGCTTTACTTTAATAAATTTTACCCACACTCCCATTCTAAGCTGTTATATTTCGATTTTCTTCACACATGTGTTTCGAAAGTTTTCGATAATAAATTTCGTCAAAGTGAATTTCCAGTAAGATATGGTCGAAGTTAACGTAGTTAATATCTCATATCAATTTTTAAATGGTGTTTATTTCAGTCATTTTACATTTTTAGATAAACTTTAGTTCATGCCGTCGTCAATTGATACTAATGAAGACTTAAACTTACAAGATGATGAAACAAACTTAGATGATGAAACAATATCTTCTACGCAATTAAAATCTTTATTCGATGACTATGCCGCACGATTTTCTCTAGATACTAGTCATGAAATTATTCATGCATTATCAACACTTCATTGGCCACTTTCTTCATATTACTTATCTCATTTACCCCATAAAATTGTTTCATTAGTTTATGATCGATTGACTAAATTTATAGAAAAACTTGTTTTAACTAGTAATGTATTATCTAATGATGAAGTTGTTTTAATGGATGAATGTCTTGATTTTATTACAAGAGTATTTGGATCAGCGTATAGCATGTCTCTAGGCAATGAAGAAGAGAACGACGAGGAAGAGGACAATGATACAAATGATGATATTAGTATTCCTGACGAAGCAACAATTAGTATACTAGATAAATTATGTGGACAAATAGCTCCATTAAATGATTCATTTTTAAAATTAGTTCAGTCTGCTGGTTGGAAAATCATGAAAAATGATTTCGAAATCATGAGTAAAGTTGTTGGTTTTTTACTTAGACGTCATAAAATCAACATCATACGTCTAAAGTTTTCCAAAAATGTGAATTTATCATTGGAAAGACTTACTGAAGAAAATCAGCAATTGTTTGATACATTTGTTGAATGCATCAATTCATCGGAAGGTTCTCATGATTATTTAGAAGCTATAAATCAACTTGATTCAATATCATTAAATGAACGCAGTAAATTTTTATTATTTGATAGCTTTAATTTTATTATAAACAATAATCTTTATACGGAAGACTTTCGAACAAAATTTTGTCGTGATTTTTGGTTATCCAAATATAAACAAATACTAAAAGAAATGTTAATAAAAACAACAGAACAAATTAATGAAACTTTTCTACGATTGAATGCAATCAAATATTTAATAACAAATCTAATTCAAATGCAACGAAAAACCGAAAGTAATTTTATGTTTTCGAAAGGACAAATAGAAAATTTTGCATTAAAAGACGAATATCTACCAATAATCATGATGTTATTGCCTTGGTTTTCTAATTCATACATTCTTAAAAATCTTATGAAAAATAATGATGAACCTGAGAAAAAAATATTTCAACTAAATAAAAATTATTCGAATAATACTAAAGACGGTGTTACTATTCCATTCGTTACATGGACAATATTAAAATTAATTCTAATGTTTATTAATGCAAATGGAGATTGTCTTGCTTATATAAAACATGATAAAAGCGTCAAAGAAATTTTATTGAAATTATTGAGTCAAATTAAAGAGTATACTTCCATAAAAGTATATATCTATAATATTTTGGGATTATTATTCGACGAAAAAGATATTCAAAATGAACCAAGCATTACAAAAGAAATAATTATGGCATTAATAACTTATATACGTAATATTCATGAAGAAGTCATTGAAGATAGCCTCTATTTAACAGATTTGTTGACTTTATTGAGAACACTAAAGGGTATGTTTCTTATAAACTTTAGTAAATAACTCGTTCGTAACTGAGTGTTTATATTCATATGAAGATATGCATTTATGCTAAGTTAAGACGACAAACTTTTTGAAAAATACGATAGTTCGAACTGAATAAAACATATATTCCAATTTTATGTCTTTTGGGTAATCGAAGTTGTTTCTTTCATTTAATCTATATGAAAATTTTTTGCAACGAACCTTGTTTCCAGTCGATTAAAACGATTCGATTTTAATCATATTTTTTTTGTCAAAATTTTTCAACATGCTACTCCAATACTATATCAATATCACAACCATGTGAATGCCATTGGAATGGTTATTTTTGAGTATTTAAACCAGAAAAGTACAAGACTATAGACTGCCCTCCTCGATGTTTTGAATAGTCGCTCTGGAGAAAAAATCTTTGACAAAATACTTTATTTTCTTTGTACTTTTATTGTAGCATATCTGCAACACGATCAATTGAAAAGTGAATTCATTCGTCATCAAGGTTTAGCATTATTAATGGAAATAGCAATGAAAAAATCAAGATGGATAGATTTTGCTCTCGACATACAAGAATGCATAGGTGAAACAGTAGATATGGATGATTTATATAGCAGTAATGAATTGCCAGAAGAACTACAAAAAGTATATGGAGCTAATATAAAAGCGACAGAAGAAGGACAACAATTGGCATTAGAATGTTTTTTTACAATGTCTTTTGATGCGGAAGCAGCATACTTGTTAAAGAACAATGCACGCTTTATGACTTATATTCAGCATTTGGCTGAAGGTAAAATTAAAACAATGAATCCTGGTCTGAAAAAAGCTGCAGATAGTGTTCTTTGGAAATTGAAAACGGAGAATGAATTTAAAAAAACACAACAAGAAACAATATCGACCAACAAAAACGAATTCGATTTGATGATTAGCTATAGTTGGGGTGATAAACCATTAGTGCGTCAAATATATAAATATTTAACGGAAAATTATAATTACCGAGTATGGTTAGATGAAAATGAAATGACTGGTTCATTATGCCGATCTATGGCACAGATCATTGAGAAATCAAGTGTTATTCTCATGTGTATGTCTGAAACATATAAAAAAAGTGAAAATTGTCGTAATGAAGCTGAATATGCATGGGATAGAAAGAAGACAATTATTCCATTAAAAATGGCACAAGTTGAATTAGATGATTGGCTTGGATTTATTGCTGTCGATAAAATGTATATTGATTTCGGAAGATCAAATTTTGAAAAGAGTATCATATTATTGAAAGCTGAAATCGAACGAAATGAGATGGACAAGAAGACGACTAAACAAGTCACTAAAGTTGAAACGTAGTGTATTCCAACAATATTGTCTTTTTTTGATAAAGAAATATCTCATGTCATGATCTATTCTAGAACAAATTCTCTTGGATTACAAAGTACAGTTGCACCTTCACCATTGATGTCGAATCTACTTGTTCGTCCGAACGTTATCCCTACGGACTATCAACAAATTCCTATTGAATCATGGTCTGAACGACATGTTCGAGATTTTATTTTTGATAAGAAACTGGATATAATGATTTTATTAACTGAAAATATGAATGGTAGTGAGCTCTATGAATTATGGGAACTATGTCGACTACAACAAGAGTGTTGGCCTATGTTTGACCGTTTGAGTAGAGAGCTCGAACAACAATACAAACAAACGTTGCCAATATCGGTCTATCTACGATTTTTGCATCAAATACCAAAGCATTCGAATATATCATCAACTCTTTAAATGCAAAGCACGACGTGTAGCTGGCTTCTCAGATCTTACTCATACCTAATAATATAACTATTTAAACTAATAAATAAATAGATATAGAGAAAAAGTTCTCTCTATTGAATAGTATGTGTCTAAGAAAGGATTACACGGACGGTGTAGCAGTGAATGCATATGGGAATGTTGATGTGGACATTACACATTTCTCTGCAATCTGCAGCATCCTAACTCATATGTACATCTACATGGAAAGCTGCTGATATTATGTAAACGTGGCTAACGAACAGTTATTGATGTGATGTCTAGATATCTTCTGAAAAGTTATCTAGAATATAGGTATTAGAGTTTAAAATGATGCTAACATCCAAAAATGCGCAAAAAGCTTCCATACACTTTGATGTTTGCTGACTTTGTTGTTCCAGGCATCAATAAAAATACCCAGGCCACCACGAAATTAATATTTCTAACTTTGCTTAAATATCAGTAGGTAGTAGATCCACGTGAATGAGTGTTATTTTTCTTTTTATGACATGTCTCATCGAAGAGAGCAAAACATATTTTATCTGAACTACCTGTAGGAAAGCATTCGATGGACTGTGTTTGCTTCATTGTTTTCTGTCTTGGATTGGAAGTGTAACTTGCTTATATGTGTTCAATATATTTCTTTTTTCTATTAGAAAGTGCGCGTGCTCCAGAGATGTCCCTTGTGGCTCAAAATCTACCATTACGGCACCACCACTGTCTTCAAAACATGATATCGCACCGCTGTCGCATCGTGATACTATGAAAAGCAAAACCCACCGCGATGGTGTATCAAAATAAAAGTTCGTAAATTTAAATTCACAATACTTTAAATTTAAAGTAAATTTCAATTAGTCGAATTTCCGCGGGATTTAATAAAATTTTGTAAATATAAATTCCTCATTCCTAGTACAGACAGACATATCACGAAATATGCCTAGGTTGAAGAGTGAAATAGAGTAGTGGATTGAATTTTCGTTATTGTTAGCGTCGGCAATAATCTATTCATTTGCTTTTTAATATAACTGATACTGAAAGCTTATTAAATTAATAAAGAATTTAAGCATTCTCACAAATATAATGACACAAACCTACAAATATAGAAATTACTAATTCGAATGTAATCCGAGAATTTCTAACCATTGTTTTTTATTATCATAAAAGTGCATGGAACAACAGTTAGTTTTTAAATGAATCTAAACATAATATCATACAGAAATATTTCACTTACTACAAAGTTTAATAAAATGATAGACTTTTGTAATTTTCCATTTTCAGCAACGAAACCAACGATACTAATCGTATTTTCTGAATTCCATTGTCCTTCTCAATAATTCAATATGAAAAAAAAAAAACTCTAAGTTTTTTATGTGCGGCACTTGTGCATTAGTGTTTTAAAAGTTTGATGTCTTAAATCAAGCATTGCACCAAAATTTATAATTCAGGAAAACGAATTTATATAAAGTGCAAAACTTATCATAATGCTAAGGCTAAAACAACTTTCCAACTTAATGTATATGCTAAATATAAACCCTATACAATTATAATTAGTAGAACATACTACCGCCCACGTAATTAGGTGAAACAACCCAGGTGAATGATGCCCGGCCGTAAACGGCCGTACACAGTCAAATACGGTTGAAAACGGCAGCCGTGTACGGTAGCTGTTTACAACCATCGTAAACGATGCATTACGGTCTATTGCGGCCTTCGTAAATGACTAACGTAAACTCACAGCGTTTACGACTCCCGTAAAAATACGACGACTGTAAACGACTATCGAACAAAGTCGTAAGTCATCGTATACGTCAGTGGTAAACGGTTCAATCAACGTTCATCGTTTCTTGTCATATTTTGTCGTAAACGGCCGTTGTCGTTGACGACNATAAAAAAGGAAAGAGGAAAATTAAATAAGAAGTTATTTATAAAGTCTTGTGGGCAATCGTTGGTAACTACTATCCATTTCAAAATAGAGGAAGGGTTAGTGTAAGTTGAATAACTCGAGAACGCAAGTAACTATCGAGGTCGGGTTTCCACCATCATGTAACCAACAATAGAGCACGTAGCCCTATGTAAATACCAAAATTTTCAAGAAGGTCTCTAGGGAATTTACAGGTGGATCTTTGGAAAACCACATCGATATTTAGGAATCCAATGTTGGATTTGTATTTTAAATACGTGTATTCAATAGAAAAAATCGTTCTCTTTCGAGTTACGCAAACCCGATGTTTCTGACTTGTTCGGTTCAGAAGTTTTAAGGGTTTTCCAGAAACCCAAGGTTTTGGCTCAGTGTCCCTGGATCAACGGAAAGCAGGTCTAGAGAGAGGTAATTGATCACACTGAGTCGAGTGATGATGTTTGTTCCCACTTTCAAAACTATCTAAAGTCACAAGCTCAAAGATTTCCAGATCCAACTGTTTCCCCTTTGTAGAGGAAAGTGACGATATTTCGAAAACTTTCAGCTTGTGAATTTAGATAGTTTTGAAAGTGAAAACAAACATCATCACCCGACTCAGTGTGGTCAATTGCCCCTCTCTAGATCTGCTTTCCGTTGATCCAGGGACAGTGAGCCAAAACCCTGGATTTCTGGAAAACCATTAAAACTTCTGAGCGGAACAAGTCAGAAACATTGGGTTGGCGTAACTCGAAAGAGAACGATTTTTTCTATTGAATACATATTTAAAATAAAAATCCAACATTGGATTCCTAAAAATCGATTTGGTCTTCCAAAGACCCACCTGTAAATTCCCTAGAGACCTTCTTGAAAATTTTGGTATTTACATAGGGCTACGTGCTCTATTGTTGGTTACATGATGGTGGAAACCCGACCTCGATAGTTACTTGCGTTCTAGAGTTATTCAACTTACACTAACCCTTCTTCTATTTTGAAATGGATAGTAGTGACATATATATGATTTTTATTGCCATTGGTTGTGATTAATATCCGTTTGTGAAATTTGTCAAATTTTTTGTATAATTTTGAGTATTATTGAGTATTAATAGTTTTTGCTTAATATTTATTTTAGTTTCATTTTTTATAGAATAATTGTGTTTTCAATATGGTAAAAGAATAATATAATGCATTTTATTAAAAAGATGTTAAAGTTTAATATTGGTTAGATTTTTCAATAAAGTCTCTGTTGTCTGAATATATTGAGAGACTAGCGGCACCGATATATTTCATTGTAATTGCTAGAAAATTGTATGTATGCATTCTCAAATTCTCGGAGATTTCAACAATTGAAAGTGATAATAGCAGTGTGTGAATTGGATTATAATGTAAATTATATTGGTTTTTTAATATTGTATTCAATTGCAATTTGGAGTCGCAACGTACTTAATGTGATAACAGTGGCATCTTTAAATAGATGGATTTTATTGAGATTTGTTAATTTTTCCTCTGCCGATATACAGTGGCCGTCAAAATTAACCAACCACCTAACAAAAAAAGTTTGTTCGTTTTATATTTCAAAGATGAAAACGACTAGAGGGTGCGTGTGAGTGTGGGTCAGTGGCGGCTCTACCGTACGGCGTTTCGGCGACCGCCACCCCTCGCGCAATTTTTTTCCATTTTTCATCAGCAGAAATAAAAACAAAAGCACTGATGTTGCCTTGAATAGGCTTCAAAAACTGGTTTTTGACCATGACCGTCAGCCCGTTCAGCAAACTGCCATCCCCTCATTGATTTTTTGGATCCGCCACTGGTGTGGGTGTGTATACGGGTATATGAGAGAAAGAACCGCATCCGCTCACACTCACGCCTACACTAAACATCCACCCTCACACCCACACCCTGATCGGATTTAGCCTTCTGGTTGGACTTATCCATCAAGGGTGTCCTGGAAAACGAAAAGAAAGGAGTTCGTCAAATCTGACAAGTCTAGATGAACCAAAGAAATAAATATGGATGTCAGAAGAAAAGAACCCGTCCTATTTAGTGGTCTGTCTTCAATTAAGATATCATATATTAGCTCTGCAAAACAATTTGCAGTACATCGAATGTTATATAAAAAGTGACGTTCTTCTTGCATTTAGATGTGATGAAGGTTCATATACTACTGATGAT
Source organism: Rotaria sp. Silwood2 (assembly GCA_905329745.1). Lineage (NCBI taxonomy): Eukaryota > Metazoa > Rotifera > Eurotatoria > Philodinida > Philodinidae > Rotaria > Rotaria sp. Silwood2. The sequence goes on from CAJNSZ010000511.1 coordinate 9,931, forward strand.
CCTTTAGGAATATATATGGTATTCATAGATACAAGTGTCTCGAGATCGCTAGGATTTGGAAAGTGGAGTCAGATTCGAAGGTTTTTTGAAAATCGATCGATATGCAAAAAAAACCAATGAATTGTTGGAACGTTTTGGAAAAAAAGAAAAAGTTTTCAATATTGTGAGTCACTCCAGGCTTAGCACATCCCTGCTCATAGATATTGAAACACCTAACATGTTCTTGAATGAACTTCTGCAAATACTATTCTCATACTCAATTCGATACAGTGATAGGTGCTCTTAATTTTGTTATAAAAAATAGTTTTATTTCTTTCTTTCTTCATACTTAAACAAAATACTTTTTCTATTTTATGTCTAGATGTTTTCCTGACTTATATGATATTCTAGTCGTGTTCAACACTGTACCACAAAAATAGTGAGTACTAGCTGGAAACTTTCTAAAAATTTGCACTGTGTCGATTCTAAGGGTATGAAGGTCGAAAAATTCTTCTTCCTTTATAATGGAGTTATTAATATAAGTTTATCAGTGATGCTGTGCTACGTAAAAAATTTTAATCACGCCGTTCAATTTTGTATTAATGTCTTCAGTATACCGCCCAGTTCATATTGAAAATTAGGCTGTTCTAGGGGATATTCTTGCAAGTTGCTAATGAGTTTCGCCTGCGTCGAAAAACGTTAGGTGTGAACCATAGAGAACTCTGTAATGTGCAAGTTTTGAAAAAGTCTCATGTTATTCCTCACTTCTTTTGTAGCATAGAGCTCAACACACTAGAAAATCATGTAGTCAATAAATAATGATGTTTCTTCATGATTAAAAAAATTCTATAAGCAGTTTTTTACCTCGTCGCTATGTTAGCTGCCTAAGACTGAAATTCGTACGCCTACTGCCATAATTCTCGATGGTATGTAAGCACTTTGAAGTTCAGTGTGATTGGCATATTTTGCATTAACACTATTTTTATGTGTAAAAGCTCCTACAATTAAGACTATGGATTACATATCCTGAACATTCTCAATCGGAGCTTTTTGAAATGACTCGTTGGCCATTAAGATAGCTTAGTTCTATATCTTCTCACATGTTTTGTTGTTTGAAATTGTTCTGACTTGTTAAAGTTACATTTATTAATAAACTAACAATGTTAGGAATCAAATATACGTACTTGCTACGCGATAGTGGAGTCCTTGCATTTGATTTTGCACGTTTACAATTGATTTTTGCTTCATATTTATCGTTGATGAAATTACTTGTTTTTGTCTCACGTCAGTTAGACGTGGTTACATGAATCAATGGAGTATGACATTTTCATCCGGTAAGTAGTATAGTTTGCCATGATGCGCTTGCCATTGCATACTTTTCGTTCTTTCAGCGTTCTCCCTTTCTTGTTATCATATTTTGCATTTCGTGTTGTACGATCAGAAAGTATACACTGATGCTTGCATACACGAGTACATTACATTTGTATCTCGCAACTCCGTTGTAATGACCTAACGAAATAATTTTCTTTTGATGTTCTATAGGAAAACCGCTAGTAGTGCGTTATTTTACATCGAATATTATTTCAAAACTCTGCTATCCTATTAATTAGAAAAGAATTTTCCACTAACAAGGATTGATCGATCGAATTTCATTTTGTAATTCGATGACATATAATCATTCATGAGCAGTGTTCTTCTCTGGAAAAAAAAGGAGTTCCACAGAATCTTTTTGATGATTCTGACGATAAACAAGATCCGTGAGCATCCCACGAAAGAGTGTGGGTGTTAGTGGGAGTCTGGGTGTAGGTGTTCCACATGAATATTTGTTCTTACGGATTCACACCCACGCTTACACCCTTGTTAAAACAGTGTCAGCTTGTCAATAATTGATATCGTAGACTCTTGACATCTGCATAAAGACGGCCTTGAACAAGTTCTGAATTCCACAAGCTTCAATACTGTAGTCGTGTACTCGTTACCAGAATTAACCATCATGAGGCCTAACATTTCAACAACCGATCATGGATTCATGACATGATTGATTTTCAGTATAAGAAGTGTAACATTAATCTCTTCCATTGGTTATAAATTTTTGATCTAATAGATAGATAGCATCTAATGATGTCTTGCATGATTCAACAGAACTCAGTGTTGCTTGACAAAATCTTTTTGAAATCGTCGAATCTCATCGATAAACATGCAAGTAATTTAAAGTATTTACAATTGCTTCACATAAATATAGAATAATAGCACACATATTCAAACAAAGATTTTGAAATTTAAAAAAAAAATATGTCGAAATCGTCTATATCTTTTATCTTTGAAAATACCTGCATATAAACTATCAACATGCTATTGAGGTCTACCGGAAATATAACTTGAATTTTTTGAAATTCTTCATCTCGACGTTAAAAATGTTCGTGTTTGTCAAACAGTGTAGCCAAAGCGATTCCACATTGATCTATAAAATTCTTCTATTCTGTTGTGCAAACACTAGTTTGTATCAGAATTCAGCATTTTTATCGACATTTATTTATTTATCTGTTGTTAAAATGAAATCGTTTTACTAGAACTATAGTTTATAGCCTCGCAAAATGTATTTACTTTTTCAAGTTTCTCTTATTAGTGTTCATGTGCATCCTTGCCTTGAAGAAGCTCGTCTCAGAACGAAAAGTATTTATATTCAAATCTGATTTCAGGAATAAACATTCCAGATCTAAATAAAATTTCGTTTATTTTTCATTTAAATGCACTGATATTAAACTATCGAGCGTATCTTGGTAGACGGTGCATTTCAACCACTACCTCATTGATTAAAACTACGCAATTGATGATACACTTAAGCGACATACTCGTCACTTCGCCATTCACCTTCTTGTATTTGTCCATCAGCAAAAATTACTTTTCCATAACCGTGTTTCTTCCCATTGGTAAACTCTCCTTGATAATAAGTACCATTACTCCAAATTAGCAGCCCTTTTCCATTTGTTTCGTCATTATACCATTCACCCATGTATCGATCCCGATCAGTATAAAAGTAAATACCATATCCATGTTTTTTATCATCCATGAAATTACCTTCATATCGAGTATTATTTGGCCAAAATCGTATACCTAGTCCATGTGCTTTGTCATAGGCTATATTTCCTATATATCTATTTCCATGTTCATCATCATAAGCACGATACCAACGTTCTTTGCCCATCGCATCCTTCCACTCATAAAGCCCACGGGTTGACTGTATTTTTAGACTTTGACCTATTTGCACATCATCAATCCAATCACAAGCTTCTATTATTCCATTCTCACGAAGAAGAATGCCATGGCCATACCTATTACCATTTTTGTATGCTCCAATAAAACGGTTACCAGTTTCAAAAACACATATTCCTTCTCCATTTGCCTTTTGGTCAGCATTTGGGCCCTCAACTATTTTTCCGTCAATACTATAAAACTTCCCGTAACCGTGCTTCTTATCATTTTCGTAAACTATTTCATATCGATCACCATTAGAAAAAGTAATTACTGCATGAATGATATTTTTCTTTGATTTTACTTCATCTGAAAAGGATTTAATATTCATCATTTCTACGATTATTTTTTAGTCATGCGTACTTAAGCGTGTTTCGTTGTTTATCTCATGAATCGATATCGAAGGTGTTGTTTGCGAATGTTGAACATCGTCTATATCAAAGTTATTATATTAGAGATGAAAATACTGAAATGAATTAGAAATTCACTTGTATCTTCCTGATCAAGAGGGTTATTCATATCATGCATTTTAACTTTGTTGATAACTTCGTGGTCATCTTCAACTTCGTTGATTTCTTCTAAATATATAATCGGTTTATCTAGATCATTGTTCAACTGTTTGCATTTCACACGCAAGCGTGTACCCGGAAGCAATATTACTTCATCCTCTTCATTTTTAGATGTATAACCCTGAATATTCTTGGCGCTGAATGATTTGATTGAGCAAAGAACTGATTTGTCATCAAGAAGATGTTCTATAATAGTACGTGACGATGAACATGAAATTACACTACATAATATCAAATCTTCATTTTCATTTAATTTTTCTGCAGCATCAATTGTTAAACCTCGCCATACTGTATTATGAACAGTCGATAATTTTTCCAGTGCCGCATTGAATAATTTCAGAAAACTTAGCCATGATTGTAAAGCTGTGTGATCTTCTGATTGTAATGTATTGTTCAAAACCTTATTTAAACTTTGATCATTCCAGTCATTTGCGTAGAGATATATAGCGACTGATTCGTCTTCAGTGAGACCATGATCCGAAGGGTAATGACGAGAGCGTTTAGCGTCTTCAATATAATGATCCAATCTGTCAACGATGGACAAAACAGATTGAAGAGCTAAGTCTATTGACAAAATTGATTCATCTTTACAATCATCTATATGTCGTAATTTTTTATCATTATATTCAAAACGAATGAATCGATTCATACCGTTGTTTAATATATTACTATAACAATGATAATCACAATTTTTTCTACGCGTTGTTATATTGTTTCTGCGTTATGATAACATAACAGAGTAATTCTACCACATTTCGAAGCTTTTTTCAAATAATATACGATAAGAGAAAAAAGCTACAGGCATAATAAAATTTTCTTTTCTCTTTAAGAACGAAGCACATGTATTTGCTTCTAGTTCTTTTTTTCTTCGCCAAAAAGAGGATTAAGGAAGTAAGCTGAGTATCTTCATATTTTCACCAATGATATACACAAATAAGGGAATACATGTACTCTTTAATCAACCAAATCTCAAAATTACACTATTAGAAATTATATCCGATTTACTTATTGCGTCAAAAGGGTGTAGGCATAGGTATGCGTATGGGGTATGGGGTATGGGTGTAGATGTGCATTCTTACTAAGGACATCCACATCCACACCCGTCATTTCATACATAACGCAAATTATGATGTGTATACAGTTAATGCATTTATAGTTATACTTATAACGGGTGAGGCTGAAATAAATAATGGGGCACTTATCTTTTCTAACTTTAAGGTACTTAACAACCGTTTTAAAACCTAGCGATGAGTTCATTCAATAGAGAATTCGTTTCTCTAGAAAATTATTGAATGCGTTCTGCAAATTAATCTTAATTGTCAGCGCAAAATTTCAAAGAGTAAACCGTATTCAATAGTTCTTCTGCTAATCACTATTCTTTCCACATATCAATTGATATGTTCAAGCCGGTACTCATCAAGGTTGATACTCAAACTAAAGCAGGTAACCTCATTAGATAGAGAAATTTGTGCTCTATAGTTCCAAGAGCTTTGCACGACTTTTGGTGCTTCTATTCATAAGAAAAAACCTTCGAACTAATGTCTGATGCAATGTTCGGATGCATTTCACAAAATAATGTTTCTCAACGACAGACTTGTCTTATGAAACGCTGATGCTTTTGCCGGTATATCCGGAATTTAATTCTGAACAGAATGGTGTAAATAACGATTTGAACAGGTAAACTTTCCTGCATCGTTAGCATTAACAAAGCATAATATTATAAACCTGTCTGAAAAGATCTTTTTTGAAGTGTTTTGACATTTTCAGCTGCAAAACGTTTCTTCTCCAATATTTATTATATAATTTTGAAGATCACATCGAACGATGCAGAATTTTTGTAGAATTTCATGACACTCTTAAAATTTCTGCAGAATTGTTTTAAAAATATTTCTATTAATTTTGGCGCTTTATTTACCTACGCAGGTAGACTATTGAATGGAGGTTAATCTTTGAAATTTTGCGCCATAAGAAAGATTAGTTTAAAAAATGCATTCAATAGTTTTAGTGGTCGCAGCGGCATATATCTGAAAATCAGGGAAAATACTGAGGACAATTTTTAGGAAAGATCAGGAATAGTAAAATTAATTCTGAAATTGCTTTTCAAGGTCAAATTTGCCTAAAAGTGAATGGATCAATCATTGTTAGTTAAAATTACACTCTATGTTGTTTCAATAAACATCAAAGTTGGTTAAGGAAGAATCAACCGTTTGGCATTGTATTTTTTTTTCTTCAGATACGCACTTTTAATCTCCCTTGTTTCTTCTCGTTTTCTTTCGTTCTTATTTTTTTTTCTAGTCTGCGTTCTCATTCCATACATGAATCTATCATGTTACAAACATGCATTTTTGAAATATTTGCTCCTACAAAAAGACATTTTAAAATACTGGAAAGCACAGATTGTTGTTCAAACTGAAGGCATGATAATTTCCAGTTTCTTGGAAACTGAAGATTTTTTCACAGCATTATATAATAGATTGTATATGCTAAAGAATGCTGCTACAAAGGTCTACTTTATATGCCTATAATATATGCGCCCGGAAAAAGATAGCTGCAGTCTGTATTTCAGTTAAATCGTTACTATAAAAACATATTTAAAAAATAATGATATATTCTGAAAGCGCGTGGAGTTTTCTATCATACTGTATGTTTGTATTTTCGTTTGCACATATGTATTAACAAAAAAAATTGAGCGCGATGATGACAGCCTCATCTTCAGATTTCCATAGACTTGATTTTGTCACTGTTATCAAAATTAGTTTTTAAAATATTTCATCGCTATAGAATTGTCTTTTAAAAAAAATAATTATATATTTTGAGAGACCTTGAAATTCTTTATCACTGTATATTTACATATTTTCTTGCATTTGTAGATTGAAAAACAATTTGAGTACAGAGAACACACCCTCAATTGACAAGTACCAAAAGTCGCTACTTTTCTCATTTCTACGAACTATAGTTACTACGAAAATAAAATTTTTGAAAAAGTAATTATAAACTCTGATAGAGAGTGACATTGTCTATCATCCTATGTATTTTTGTCTTGCCTTACTTTTATCTGCTGTAGTCAAATTTAAAATTTCAATTCTGATTAGACAAAATAAGAACTTTATTTTTGACCACAGCTTATATGTTTCATCTATATTTTCTTTCATTCTGATGCCATGCGTAAATGCTGACATATTTTCTTCAAAGATATTTCAATGCAATCATTGTTTTCTTTCTATCTCCTGCTGTTTCTATGACAGGTGAACTTTCTTGGTTTCTTGGTAGTTTTTCCAGATCTATCACTTTCCAGTAAGCTCTTACTCTGTCTCGCTTGTGTATATTTGTATATCTGTCATGAAAATTTTACTTGGAATATTAGGCGTGCATGTTTGAACAGGAGTTTTTGTTGCAGACCAGTTCCTTAGCAAAAGATATGCCTTTGAGTGAAACAAAAACACGAGAGCGAACACGAAAAGCAACAGCAACTTGAGTAATACGTACAATAGTTGTATAATTAAGTGTTTTACTCTGCTATTAGGATTCCTGTACTTAACACAAATTGTATTTCCTTTTTTTACTTATAATTATTTTCAAGAAACTGTCTAGAGAAAATTGGATTTTTTACTTCGTCATTATTAAAAATGGATTAACATTTAAACAGGAATCCTGTTTTTCGCCTGTCAAATATTACAATAAACATTTTCATACGATTGAACATCTATTTTCCTAGATTGCTGACGTTCAAATCCTTTTTTCTCTACTCTGTTTTGAAACAGAACACATGGCTAAGACACTGAAATATGGTACGCAGAACGCGTTTTACTGATCTTTACGATGAGCCTCTGGATAATCTTTTGTCACCTAAAAAGGTTACCAGGATAAGCAACTTGTTTCACTAATGGAAGCTATTGAACCGCGATTTCTTGTATTTTTCAACGAAACTGAAGACAATGTTATGGTTACGTTACATGGTTGTCAAAATCCAGCTGATGGATTAAATCAAGAACAGAGTGTTGGATGTCGGTGTAGATATGGGTAGGGTATGGTGTGTGTGTGTGACTGAATGCAGATCTTCTTGTCACTAATATCCACATTCTAAAAGTATGTTACCTTTTTAGAATACTGTGTTGACTCATTTCACAAAACATTTGTTCTTAAAGTCGTAGAAAATCTCAATTTGATACGCGACTCTTCATTCAACGACAGGAATCACATGATAAATATTTTCACTTGGAATTTGTTGAGAATTGAAAAAAATGTATAGTCAGCTTCGTTCGACAGTCGACAACGATAAAAAGTCTGTTCGTTGCTCACTTTTATTTTTTTTATTCTTACTTATCTTTATGAAACCAAGGTACAAAAAATATACTTACCTCTTCAATATGCATTACGATTGACACAACAATTAAAAAACAAGCATGGCTATTTTTATAATAAATACTTGATATAAAGAAAAGGTCTTCTTCGATTGACTCACATCAAATTGTATCTCTATTTTGGGCTCTAAACAATTTCAACCACATTGAACTACTCAAAGAACTAGAATTTCTTTAATCTTTTTTTTTTCCACTGATATAATATGACAGAATCTCGAATTTTCAAGAAACCGATCCAATTGCTGCACTGCTGGCAACCCGTGAGGCGCTTTCACAAATAATCAAATATGGAGTTGTCGGCGAAAGAGTCAATCATGGAAGTATTATCAACATATACAGATCAGTTTATTCGATCAAAACTATCACAATTGTACTATGTAAATCATTTTGTCGAAATTTCTCAGCTTACCCTGATAATTCATTGCTCTAACATAAAAATTGTCTGTAATATTTTGACTTGCACTTTGTTCGTTGTCGATTATAGATAAACTTTGCGCCTTATATTGCATAAGAGAGGATATATTCGCCTGAATTGTAAAAAAAAAAGAGGGTGGAAAATAATAAACTATTATTATCCGTTTATTACCATTAGGTAAACCTTTTTTAAGTTTGTGGCAAGATAGATTACACACATAAACCTAAAAAGAATTTATCTAATGGTAATAAACGGATGATGATGGCTTATTATTGTTCACTGTTTTTTTACAATATAGTTCAGATCGTCTATTTTCAACAGCAATTGAAAATAAACGAGGTACTATCAGTTCTTTCTTTCGATATTTCACAATAATAACATTAAATATTATCTATTCAAGAAGTAATTGATATCTTGCAAATAAATATTATGACAACGTCTTTAAACATTAGTGAAATAGATTAATAAGAGTACAATGAGATGTGCATCACTCATTGACAAAGAAAAAGTCCGAACAAACCATTTCAACAAAAAGGAATGATGTGTAGCAACAATCTTGTGCAGACAGTTTGCATACATAACTACATACTAACGTCAATATTTACATGGAAGAAGAAGAATTTTAGACAAAAGAACTTGTATATTGAAGTGAATTATAAATAGATTTGCGATAAGGAATAATACAACCATTTTATTCTTTATTCTTCTCTAAACAGGCTCAAGTTTGACGAATAGCTAGCAATGGGTGGATGCTCTTCTGACAATGGCATGTCAATTCTCGATGCGGACCTCATGAATGAGATACAAACAATAGTCAGAGAGCGAGTCGCTTCAATTCCTCATGCATATGCAGTTAGTAGTTGCATTTCATATATAATTAAAGAATATGATTTTTTTTTGAATACGTAATGAGAAGATTTTCTCTTTTATCCGAGAAAAAGTCGTCTCTCTTCGTCGTAAATAATATAAAAATTGAAACTGTTTGAAAATATAAGACTGTACTATGTTATCTTTTATGAATAGACCCAACAGAAACGAATTATAAAAAAAATGTGTCGAGTGGCACCCAATCCTTATAAAAATTTACTCTACAAAGACTATCCGAAGAAAAATGCCGATCGTGTTAATGCAATGGCTCGTGAAAAAGTGATGTCAGACGTAGCAAAGAAGCAAATTGCAGAAAAAGTGTACGAACGTCTCGAACCAAAAATTAATGAAAAAACGGCAAACATGAACTCAATTGCAACTAAGACTGCATGTAAATTAGTCAAGACAGCAATCGAAAAAGCTGTAAATGAAGGTGTTGATCGAGTCATGCTCGATATAACTGACAAACGCAAGAAAACATGACTATGAATGTTTTTGCCTTCAAATGCGTCTATTTATTCTAGAAAAAGAAAAGCAATGAGTTTTATAGTCTTCTACTTGCATATGAGAAATAAAAATGAAGTAATTTGTTTTGATTTTGACTAAATCATTACTGAGACATAAACAGATTTTACACCAAGTATTCGTTCTGCGAGAATAACATAGTGTTTACTTGTTTGTTTGTGCCAATTCAATCATACAGAAGCTCAAGCACATAAAGACAAGAATGGAACTATTCATTCTGAGTGTGGTGGTACAGTTGTAAGTATGAAGGAAGGACCGGCCAGTGGATATAGGTATCTGTTTATGTGTTTAGGTTTGAATTTGGATGAAAATATGCTTGTAGTACAACAATTGATAAAATATCGATGTCATTTACAAGACAGCGCTGAAAAATGTATCATTGCAGTAGCATCAACTGATGGTCCAATGTTTATTATGAGAGCTAATGAGGAGAATTATACAGAGAAAGAAAGGTTTCTTCAAATGCATCATGTACAATTAAATTGTTTCGTATAAATTTGTAAAGTTTTTCATGTAAAATTTGATATTATTGAATCCTTAATGACAATTACACTTTCGTACACTTCAATATGAAAAACTGTTTATGGGTCATCAAATAAAGTATTAAATTAAACAAGAAAAAAAACTTTCTTTGTATTCTATTTTCCTAGGATTGACGAGATGAATGCTGAGTTACACAAAATATAATTTTATGACCAACTAGTACTGCTAAAGCTGTATGTTTCTTTTTTATTTTTAATACATATACATGCATTTTGATTTGTGTTTAACTAGATCGAAAAAGTAATTAGAGATTTAAATGCCATATGAACTGATATGAATTTTCGTGTTTTATTTTTATTTAATTTTCTGAAATAAAATTTGTTGTTTAGATTAAATATTAAGAAAATCTGTTTGAAAATTAAAGAAGTTGTCTATAGTTTACAAGAATAACGACGTTGTTTGAACAAATTTCTTTCATGCTACACATTCAATTAGTTTTTATACGAAAGGTAATGTTTTGCTGAATGACAATTTTTTGAACTGATTTCATGAAATATTTAATAGTTTTCTTTATAAAATACAATAATTTTATGTTTAGATATGACAGTAAATATGTTTTTTCAAGTCATATTGTTCATTGCATTAAATATATTGCTAATAAAGATCATGAATATAGATTAATTAGTTTTATCAAATTTAAATTTCTTCATTTTCAATCAAAACTTAACTTAGGAAAAAAACAGAAAATCTAACCATTTTTAGACTTTAGATGCGTCTCTGAGCGTCTATAAGTTGTTCTACTTGACACGTTTGAACGTATCCAAAATGGAACATTTGCGAAAATCTGCAAGCATTTACAGTGAGCAAGCGCGTTTTGACGCGGCTACTTTTTTCCCCAACAAGAATTCAAAAATAACCATCACTCTGTGTTGAAATCGCGCCGGCACACCCTAGCGAACTACGATATAACATTGAAATTCTGTGAGCAACAGAGAGGTGATTTTTCCAACGACAGTTTCAGCCAAGATTTGAACTCACGATCAGTCGATTTCAAACCGAATACAACTAACTTTGAGCTATGCACAGCTAGAAATCGTTTCTATGTTCATAAATCGCAACAATAGCTCGTTTGACATTTCTTGTCAAAAATTTCAAAATAGATATGTTGATTTAATCTTTACTTTGCGAAATAAACATAAGCTATTTATCTTCATCAAATCAAATATAATATATTCTTTATATTTATAAAACAAAGATAGAAAATAAAAATTACAAAATAAAGAAAAATCTCCCTCTGTGATAAATAAATGTACAGATATGTTTTAGAACAGCAATAATTAACTATTTTTCTTACTTAGTAATATCATAATTATGATATCAAAGTTTTTTAGGCATCTCAAACAAATAAAGTATTGATTTTTCATTTAAAAAGCCTTTTATTTTTTTAAACTATCTTCGGCATTTTTAAAATAATGAAATTTTTTCTTGTATTTATCTTTATTGCATAAATAAAGAATTTTTATTTTCATTTGTTCTTCGTTATAAGTAACAATAAAGATAAACCAACAAGTCTATGTGAAAAAGTGATTGTGAAACTCAAATACAATGAAATAGTTGAATATAAAGGTAACATACTTATATAATTTATTCGTTTGTATAGGTAAGAGCTGATGAAGTTTATAACAAAAGATTTAAGATTATAATTTACCACATGCATATCTCGAAACGTTTTAGAAGTAATGTAAAACGAGACATACAGTTTTGTCAACAGTTTAATATTTTCAATAAGAGATATGTAAATAACAATCAATTATGATAGAATTACTCATTTAATATAATCAATCTAGTAAATCAAACTTAACTTGGATAAATTTTAATGATAGAGCTGCAGTCTGAATATTAGAATTCGGTTCGATTTCGATACATACTGATGCTTATTTTTTGAGAATAAAGTAAATGCATTTATTTTATAACAGTGTCGTAACGTAGAAAAGCACAAAAGCACCTGTTAATCTGTTTTTAGCATGGGTCAGTATTGACATGTTTGGTTTTTTGAACGCATTAAGTTACAATGCGTTTATAGACGATCAGGTACGTATTAAGAGTCTAATTATGAATACATGAGCAGTAAAAAGAATATCATCTAGTTATTCTAATGTCAATAAAATTAGATAGATTTTCATGTAGAATCTACTACTTCGGTCTCTATTATAAAATTAGATTAGTTTGTGAAATTCTGAATTACTACACACAGAAATAACGAAAACAAGATAATCTTCACCAATTGAAAGCTTAAAGAGATATTTGTCAAAATTATTCCTCTTGACATCTATGTCATAAAGAACCATTCATAGACGAATACTTCAGCTTCTTATTCTTGTTCAACTAAGTTAATAGAAAGCTCATATATTTATCTAAATAAATTACAAAAGTAACCTTTTGCTTTGAGCTACTATCGTCTACACTTAATGTCATCACACACAGTATTTCCTCCAATCACAATAACATTCCAACGAAGATACAGCACACTGGACTCATGAACACATTTTTGTACAGATACAATTTCCTTTTTAAGTATTTATTTGCACTAACTAAACTAACTATATATTCAACTACGTTTCAAAAAGCAATGCATTCGAACGTGTTTTAACAAATTCGATTCATTTACAGATGCATCCTATGAAACACATTTTTTCGATCCTGTCAATTAGATAGTATTCACTGAAAGAAAGATAGCTTCTTTTAACCATTAAACATCGTCAGAGACATAAAATGCCATGCATGCGTCCCAACGCGTTCTAAAATAAAAATAAAAATGCGTTTGTGTGCGTTTAGTCTAAAAATAGTTCCGAAACTAATTAAGCTTCTCTAAACGCGTTCAAGAAACAAAGTGATTGGTGTATCGAGTTGCACCTAAAATGTGTTTGACGGTTACATGGGAACAGAAAAGAAATGCATCATGAAAATGATTCAAGATCATTGTTGTTGCGAATCACGTAATTTTACCAAACATAGATGATATATAGGTATTATCTGTGTAAAACGCATTTCAAGACAGACAAGAGGAGTCAAAAGTTAGGTAAATGTTATTTGTTTTCATAAAGATATTTGAATAATGATGCAATTTATCTTTAATTATATTATATCGATGACAATATTTCTCAAAGAAGAAATGAATATTTTATATTGTTTCTGAGTTGACTTCTGATGACAATAGGTAAAGTATTATTCTCAACAGATCATTTTCAATAACAATTAAGCGAAATTTCACTCTGGCATACGTTCTGTTCTATTATTTTTCTCAAACTATATTATTATACTATCTCTTTATTTATGACAGCGAAAAACAACTGCTAATACTGTCGTAAAAATTAATAATATCACATAAAAATGTAATGGAATATTTTTTCTTTCAATTTTGTACGTTTGAAGGTTATAATAGTGTTCAAAGAATTTTTCCTGAAGAAATACTGTTAATGCAGCTAAATTTCTATGTGCGGCATTGAGTGAAACAAAGACTCTAACGTCCTTTGATTTAAACAAATTCGATTTACTTCTATCATTAACAACCATAGCAATCAATGAGTAATTGATTTACTCAATCTATATCGTAAAACAATCAAATCTACTTAAATTATATGTCAAAATGCTTTTTGGTTAGATTCAAATAGAAATGATATACATTGTATGTTGAAATAAATTTGAGCTGAAATATACCTTATTTAGAAGATCTTGTTTGCATTTCAATTACTTTGTTTATTTCAAACTTAACTAAAGTCTCATTTCAACTGTAACATACATATTTAAAAATAGTACAAAACAATGAAATAATCAACTTATGCTCTTAATTCTAAATTCAAATAGAAACTAAATAGATAGATGATTTTTTCTTAATAAATAATAAATGGTCAATCGAAATCACTGGAGAAGTGGCTGACTTAGTAAAAGATAAGTGATATTTGAGTTCTTCATGGTTTATTTATGTGATAAGTCAAAAGTTTAGAATGTTTTTCTGTATCAGTTTCCTACTTTCAGTCGGAATTGAAATTTTGTACAGTGCTTTGACGAATAGCTTTGAAGTACAATTTTCTTTGAAATCACTTCACGTCATTTATACAAGCTTTTTAGTTTATAAAAAAATGAAAAACGTTCACAGCACTATATACATTAACTGATTGATTCTGTTTTCATGATTATCGTCACTGATATTATATACACATTGAGGATCAAGTGATTGATAAAGAATATTTAGTCTACAACTGTAGATCTTTTTTTCCAACACAAAATTGCATGAACAAATAGAAAAAAATATTATAGAAATAAATTATGAAAATGAAAGACTTCTTTTAATTATTACTCTGATTAGTAATAGTAATTATCAAAAATAATACAAATTTCATTAAGTTTCATATAAGGAGTAATTCAAAAAAGAAACAAAAGCATATTTATACACNTTAAATCACTTTGCATCGTCCATGGTAACAAACAGAAATATTAATATCTCAATATAGTTGTGCAGGTTAGACATAATGATAATGAAATGATTCTTAGTCAATGTGAATCTAATAGAAAAATTTGAATGACTTGATACATTTGACAGTCATATAGAATTTTAGAAAAGAAAATAATCTGTCAGATTTCTAAGTAAATAATAATCAACCACAACTCTTTAAATTGCAAGCTACCGGTACACGAATTTGGAAGACAGAAGGCTTTACTTCAGTGTGTATCCAATTTCTAACATATGTCGAAAATTCTTTAGTTCTAGATACGAGTTCTCGAGTTTCTTAACTGATGAACCTTCAAGTTTATTTTGCATGGATAATCGGAATCACAATTCTTATGCACAATTAGATATTTATCATTTCGAATTATTTTCTGCATGTCATTCGTAATTGTCATGCTCGATCAGGTTTTTCGAACGAATAATGGATTGGTTTTTACTAGGCTTTACATAATTGATAAGATGGATTCTGGATGCTGATTCAGTCTTACTTTATGAATTTTGTACAGATTGTTTCAAAAGTTTGTCGGGAAAGTTAACGTAAATGTCTCTTATACAATTTAAGCGATTTATTGGTTCTTTTTATTAAATGACAATAAAAAAATTTTTAGTAAGAAGAAAATTTTGAGTCATCTATGGCTGCGAAATGAAAGATGCAAGTCAGTTATATTAGAATGCTTCTGTGAAAGTCATCCTGGAAAGGATCGAGAATGTTCTGACAGACTGTCAAACATTACATTCAACTAAAGTTAGCAGCACACAGATTTTCGACTAAATAACTTTCATGAAAACTGTACCATGTGCAATTGTTTCATACAATGAAGCAAGCTGTTGTGACAGTTCCAACAGTTGATAGTAGTTCATTCTCGTGAACGTAATAACCGTCATCAATTTTTTTCTTCCGTAATTTTGAATGGTCTTCCAGAGCATTCTCGATCTTCCATTGTGCCAATGTCAGAAAAGCTTTCAGGGACTCAACTTTGTTCATCAATAAAACTATTTTTTGTTTATAGGCAAAGATATTTATCAAACAGTATTATGGATCAAGAGCTAAGTGTAGTTCTTCCTTATCACAACTCTAAGAATCAAGCAGAAAACCATATTTTTTTCATTTAAACAACCGGGTTGTCTCAACTTGTTAACTTTACTCTATCATTAGTCGGTTCCAAGCTGACTTCAATTAAACATAAAATAATCGAATTTAGTTTATGTCATCGTGTGTGGGTGAGTGTGACAATGGCTGTGACCGTGACGTTTTATTTGAAACACACCCACCCACATCCTATTTTCGACTCCCTTGCAAAATATTGAGAGCATAAAAAACAACTTATATCCACTTTAGAACAACTATTAGAGACTCACTCTTGATCTGCGCATTTGTTAAAACGCATCTCAAAACTTCTACATATTGAATTCTGTTGTAACACTGAACAGATATAACTTAGGACTCAAGCAAATAAAACAGCATTAAGAAATTCCTGGATTTGAATTTTTTCCGAGAAATATCAAAAGCATTAGAAACAACGGTGCAAAAACCTATCTTCGAAAAACATATAAAAAACCACTTCTGATAGAGTCAATCAATAGTCTATTGGAAAACTGTTACATGGGTTGTTCTGCTTTGAAATCTAAGCAGAAATTACAGAGAAATGATAAAACTAAATAAACATGAAAAATAATCCTGCTTTAGAATTTCTTCAAGAACGATGAGAAGTATCGGAAAAGTTCAATGATGTTACTCATGATCAAGCATGATCGTTATTTTTATGGACATATTTATTGCTAGGATAACTTAGCTGAATTGCAATCGTAGAAATTCTGTTCCACTGAAGAAGAACAGCTTGTTGTCATGAACGACTGTTTGCAAAGAGATATGATCGAAAATGGCTTCAATAAACATTTGTCGTTAGTCATCGTAATCAATCAGTGCACGGCTGAGAGTGATGAATCTGGGCGTCTAACTCAGTTCAAAGTTCGCATAATTTAAATATTAAATACCAGCTGTCTGATTCTATCGAGTAGATTTAGTGATTGATACATTTCGATCCCAAGGGAAAAGGCGCCATTCTCGCTCGACAGTTTTACATAAAAATTTATTTTTGATAGTCAATGGTATGGAGCAATGCGCGCATGGTAGACAATGTGGTAGAAAAGCATAGAAACAATAGTAATCTATAGGAAGAAGAAGCTAAAAAACGTTCATTTTTCTCATTAGTCGTCATGCACAGCAACCATTTGCATCCGATTACTATGAATTACTAGACATGCGAGCGCCTACATAGTGATTTGATACACAGCACTCGTTTCATTCTGTGGAGCAGTTAGATGTATTTTGAAGAGATTGATGTTTTTTTTCTTTTCATAATTTTCATAAATATTGAAACAATAAGGTGAAAATCAACTAAGCCAGCGGCTCTTTTTCTGGACAGCACTGTCGAGAATCAGATCTACATCAGCAGTGTCAATATTCTCACAAGCACAATTCAAGAATTTTGCTGTTTCTTATCACTGCCTTAATATGTTTGTTTGCTTCATATATATAATGTTATCTTTAGTATCAAAATTCTCCCTCCCAAGCAGAATTTCGCCTCATATATTTCATTATATACACTTATTCTTATGATCAAAATAAAAATTCTGCTTAGAATTCTGTTTTACAAGTTGAATTTTGTCAGAATTCTGCTTCGCGAGCAGCATGGTCTTCATTGCAAGGCCTTCATTATTTCGAAAAAACTAGAATCGTCGTATTGTTATTATTATTTGGGCATCATTTACATTATATTATTTTGATTCCTTTACAAAAGGAAAATCATCATATTTGTTTCATAACATCAGCATTAGTTTCTTTAGGTAATAGTAATTATTCTATATTAACCCTTTCCGGTCGGCTCCCAGAAGCCAAAAAGAAAAAATATCTGTTTTTACATATTTTTTATTGCTGTACCTCAGGAATATGAAAAGTATAATTTTTGGAATCAAACAGTGATTGTGTACTTGGTGACTCCATATTTAAAACTATGTTTTCGTGGCAAAATCCAAGTATACCAGTTTTCCCGGTGTGGTGGCTAGACGAAGATAGGTATTTTTGATATCCGTGTAGGCTTTGCTATACGTCTTTCATTTTTGTACAATCACATCGATATTCAAACCGATTTTGATTTTCTATACCAGCTGTGGAGATCTACAAGTCTCGTGTAGCTCAATCTTGCCACGAAAAAAATAGGTTTAAATTTGGAAAAAGTTGTGTGAAAGCACTCTATATACATTTGAATCATCTTTTTCATGTATAAACTCTACGAATAAGCAAAGAGGTAAAGAATGGGGTATTTTCATGATTGAAATCGAAAAAAGATATTCAACCATTTTGACCCATTACGACCGGCTGTTGTCAAATGGTAACATGGCCATGTATTATTATTCGAGTACACTAAATAAGTCATCTTAGTAACGCAATGTGCAAAAGCTATAATAAGAAAAATTAACCACAATTTATTTCTGATATTGATTGTTGAGATTTGCAGAAATATCATGTTTACAATCAGTACCCTTATTTGGAGCACTTCATATGAATTCAGTTTTTTTGGGTGTGGATGTGGACGTGGGTGCACATGTTTATTACACCCCCACCCACCCTTTCTTTCATTTTTTCCTTTTTTCTTCATTTAAAAAAAACTAAAGACTCTTTTTTTTTCTTAAAAATCAAGTTAAAAAAGTTCAAATTTATTCTTTTTTTCTAAAAACTCTAAAAAAAATAACAAGCTAATTTTTTTTCTTTATCTTATCTCACTCAAATTAGCCTGATTTTGTTCATTTCTTATTTATTTCTTTTTTCCTAAATAATTTAAGAGAAGAATATTCAAAAAATACAAAAAATAATAATAAAATTATATATATATATATATTCAAAAAACATCTTTTTTCATATTAATTCCGTAGCTTTCTCTTTATTTATTTACTGTTAATTCGCTTTTTTTCTCATCTTCACCGTCACTCCCGCTCTTCAAGTTAGTCGTTCTCCTTGAGATTACCAATAAATTTACCCAAGTAGTAAATAGCGACACACGCAGCCATAATAATAATAGACATTTCCAAGACAATGAGAAGGAATTTAACAGCTGGACTGGCGAGAAGACCTGTAAGTGCTTTGAAACCACAAGATGCTTCAAAACCCGCGCCAACAACCGTTATTTTAATGTTCATTCACGCAGCCATAGCTCCCGTTACGATGTCCGCCATATGAGTCGATGTTGATTGATAGATAATAGATTTTCTTTGAATATTAATTAACGATCAAAATCTTGGTGCTTGACGAATAGCTAAGAATAAAATAATAGATGCATGATTTTACGTTTGTTTATGAAGGCCTGGACTCAAGCGTAAAAACGAAACATAACTCTTTTAGAAATCTCAGATTCTCTCTGTTCTTCAGGGAAAAGGGTTTCTCGACAATAAACTAGTCTTTGAATTAGACGCAGTCGTATGAGTAGTGCGAGAGGGCACAGCTTTTTAGATATTGAATTTCAAAAAATATATAGAAAATGTTAACTCATTGTTTATTAACTGACAGCGATTCCGGGGTAGAACAAGAGACGAGTTTCGATTGTTAAATGTTTATTTGGCGGATGATGAGAGGATGATAACAGAAAGAAATGAAGACATGAAAATACAACAACAACGAAGAAGAAAAAGAAACGAAGAACGAACGCGCCCACTACAATAAAAATAGTCGGAATAACACTGACTGCCCGCACCGTCAAGAGATGTGAAATAAGTGTTACTATAAAGGTATACATATGTCGAAACATCACCGAGAGTGGCTAGCAGCAGACACACGAGAAAGCCATACAACCAGTACAGCATGAAGAGAAAAACATATACGAACAAGAAACACACGAACGAAAAAACACGAAGAGCACAAACGATATGAAGTCAAATGATCTGTAACACTTATCTTTATGTGTAGATTCAGACAATGCAATTAGTATGAGAAACCTTCCCTCACTTCTTTAGATACAAATTTATCTCTTTCTCTTCTTATTTTTTCCAATCAAGAGAATGAGTAATGACGTTGTTATAGTGTGGTTCACTTATGTTGGATATTTTCTTCGTTTTTCTCTTCTACTATATCGTAAAGTTGACACGTACGGCATACAAATATATCTTTTCTTGTCTTTCCTTTTTTTCACTCGGATATTTCCACACATATTCTCTTGATATTATTCCAGTAGAGTGTGGATGTGGGTGTATACTGCGCGTGATTCTAAGAAATAACAGACCCAAACCCAAACCCAGAACCAGACCCACCCACACCTCGAATGCAACAAAGCGAATTCATTTAAGGAATTATGCACATACTATTTGTTTTTTTTCTCTTTTACTATATCCGATAGATCAGCAACAATAATCAAATGAAAACAAATTCGTTTATTCAGGTCAATTTTTCTCGAATAGTTGAACTCTTCATCACATGAATTTTCCACCAATCGTCTTCGATATTTCTATTCATTGCCATATATTATCAAGGTTATCATATATCTAAAGCGGTCAAACAAGCTTTTTATGTCCATAACACATATAAAGGATGCATATGTCAATAGATAGAATTTCAGAAAAAGAAGCAAAAATAAACGCTTGATCGTTCTTAAAGATTGGAAATAAAAATGAGTAAAGATATGAAACATGTCGTTGACAATGTTGGTAAATATTTAAAATATCCAAAATGATCTTTTGTAATTTTGTTTATTATTCTTATTAGTATTAGATTCATCATCAATAAAATATGTTCGTTGTAAT
This sequence comes from Rotaria sp. Silwood2, assembly GCA_905329745.1. Lineage (NCBI taxonomy): Eukaryota > Metazoa > Rotifera > Eurotatoria > Philodinida > Philodinidae > Rotaria > Rotaria sp. Silwood2. The sequence continues at coordinate 30,679 of CAJNSZ010000511.1, forward strand.
GTAACTTGTTTACTTGATTTACCAGATAAAATTATATTTCATATATGTCGTTATATGTCATTATTTCATATTCTCTATTCATTTTACACACCTTCGACACCTGAAATGCGTCTTCATCCTGTTATTTATGATTACTACACAACGATAAAAATTGATCGAATAACGAATAATGAATATGTTTATTTGTCAAATTTATTTTTTCATTTGAAAACTCCTCTTCGACCTAAATCATTAATATTGAGTAATGAAAATGTTAGTTGTGTAATTCAACGTTATTTTAGTTATATATGTAGAAATATAATCCAATCAATATTTATCCATTTGAGATACTTTACATTAATCGATTGTTCTTCAAGTGATCTTAATACAATTGAAAAATATTGTTTAGATATGAAACAAATCGAATATTTTCATATGACTATTTGTAAAACAAATGAACATTTTAGTAAGTACATTGAACAAAATTTTCTCATAAATAAATCAATGAATCGAGACGAAGAAAACTCTTTTATAGTAGCATTTTTGCAGAGATTAAAATAATCTTAATTATTATTGAATTAATTCTATCATTTTTTTTAAACAATCTCTGATTATATCTTTAGGTCGATTTATCGATGATAAGCCTGATGCATCAATCAATCGATTAGTATTCGGTAGACGACGAATGTATTCTTTACACAAACTTATTATTGATTTTTCTGATGGACTTGAATTATATAAAAGATTAATACCTCATAAATCTCTTCGTTACATTGATTTAGTTTTAAAAACTATCGATGATTTATATATATTACTTGATGGACTTGTACCTAATATAGAAAAGATGATTATTCAATTACATCATTCACGAAAACTCTGTAAGTATTCTTCTAATTATGCACATAAAAGGTTTCATTCTATTGTTTTTTTGGGTCAACACTTTTCAGCTGAGCTCTTTCAATACGAAAGCTTTCGATACTTATAACAGCGCCGAATTTAGGAGAGTAAACATTTGCTTTGTTCTTCAGAAATTTTTGTTTTTTGATTACTTCTAAAAGAAAAGACTCAAAAAACAGTCGCTGCAACTTCTAACGGGTCTCCACAACATGTTTTTTGACCGCAATCGAATCTTTCTTCTCTTCTTCGTTGAAGTGCCTTACTTACAAAGTCACATTTAAGAAAACAAACCAGCTTTTCGAAAAAATCACCTTTGGTGAACTCTTGTTAAATATTTTGAAAGAATGTTTTTGTTAGAAAAAATAATCTGTCATATCTCATCTGCCATATTTTTACGAGTTGATTCCGAATGTCGTCTTGGTTTTGCTTAGAAATGTTTCTGTATTCGAGAAACTGGCAGAAATCTGGTTCTTTAGAAAAGCATTAGTTCTGTTTCTGCTCACTAGTACGACTCAGTGCCAAGACCAACAACAAATCACATATTGCACAATAATTAGGGGAAGTGAGAAAAATTGAACTTAAATTGTGTTGAGCGTTTACAAAAGGCAGTATGATTGATTTTGCGACTTTGTAATCATTGCTTGATTTTGTTCCATTCCTGACTCTATCGGAATAAATATTTTTTTCACACAATGGCACTCATGAGACGATTATTTGCTTTAGATATTTTTGCATTTTAAAATAATTTGATAAATTGGCGATAGAAATGATTTTTATCCAATTACCGATTTTATGAAAATAGTTTTTGCAATCAATATTTCCAGCATTTGCCTTGATTTCTGAAAATCTGATTTTATGGTAAGATAGGCCAACTATAGATGTATTTATCTCAATATTTAACCCTTGGCAAAGTGAACTTTCATTCATGTCCACCTAGTTATTCAATCGATCGTTCTAATTGTGTATTGTTTTTATTTTGTAGCTTGTGTTCGTCCTAAAAATACACTACCGTATTTTCGGTTAACTGAATTTACATTGTTAGAAAATCATACTGAATTTTTTATTAATGATATTAAATCTATTCTTAATTATATGCCTGCTTTGATTAAATTAACATTAAGTATTCGTGATACACGTGATCTAATATTCTGTCAAGGTCCTAAGTTAGAATCCATATTAAATGAACATTTACCACATCTCTGCCATTTTGATTATACAATGACGCATAGAATTACTGATTCAAAATTAATTGAAGATTTTATTCAATGGCCAATGAATATTGTTTTCTATGAAAATGGAAATGTACAATGGGTTCATATATTTTCATTACCATGGCCATCAAATAAAAATGATAAACGACAACTCCCTATTGTCAGAAATGGATATAACACATCAGTTACATCAAATGTAAAACAAACTAAATATATGACTCATGTATTGATTACAAAACATAATCAATTAAACCAATTGAAGAAACATTTTCGTCGAGTTAATCAAATAACAACTTGTTTATTTATTGATATAAAATTACCGTCACGTATTTCTAAACTGATTCTCACAAAACAATCTCGTAAGATTCTTTTTTATCAAATATAACGTACCAAAAACAAACCAATTTAAATTAATTTGTTTTAGCTATTACTTCAATAAGTTCGATAGTCCAATATTCAATTAGTCATCTTACTGTTGAATGTTGTTTAAGTAATGAAGGAGAAATTGAAATTCTTGCTAATCAATATCCTAATGTTAAATATTTGAAATTATTATTTCCACTCGAAAAAACTTCAAATATTCGTTGTTTTCAGACATTGTTTAGTGTTGATGACAATATCAATGGAAATCGTCGTTTTTGGCCTCAATTAATAAATTTTTCGACTAACTTCAATCACAAATCAAATTTTATTATGGATGATAACGATGTTCAACATTGGCTCAATCAAAATACAGATATGAAATTTGTTAAATCTCGATTTTATGCTGATTGTTTTAATTCAACGTTCTATATTTGGTTTTGATATTTTCACTCTATGAACAAAAAGAAGTTTTTTGTTTGTTGTTGTTATATTAACGCAAAGAAATAGGTTACTAGTAGTATCAAATATGAAAGCTGAACTGAATTATTGAAGATCTTTGGTGCGAATGCGAGTGTTTTCTTCTTCATATTGACATCGACATCTACAACCATATCCTACCGACTCACATGGTAACCAACTCACGAGATAGTTTTGAACTGAAATTTTCACGATATTCCACTGACCATAAGATCTCTCTATAGGCAGGCATAGCTTTATAACTGTATGTTTGTATGTAAGTCTTGACTGAGACAGAAAATACAGCAAAATGGTCGTAATTCAATAAAAATAGCGCATGCGAAGAACTAGGGTATGGGATACACAGTGGACAGCCAGACGACGAAAATTTTTTTCGTGAGCTCTAATTTTCCTAGTAACATTACGTGTAAAAGACTTGAATAGTATCTAATATGAGAGCGCATTAAGCGCGCTACAAAATGCATATTTAGTTTTTATTAAAAACCCTTTAATCAAAAAACAGTTTCATCAAAGATACTGAAAATATTTTTTTCCTCTTGACCTTTGCTTACTGCTCAATGTGGGTTGGGATGTGAGTCTGGTTCTGGGTGAGGTATGGGTATGGGGTGTGGCTACCGCTCTGGCTTTAGGTGTGAGTGTGGATTTCGACTGTGTTTAAAGAAGACTGACAGCTATACCTACACCCACGCCCATAAAAAAATACAATAGATGATCAGAATATCACACAGAAACTACAGTGCATGCATCGATACGGTATGTTCTGTACTGCGAATAATAATAACGCTTTACTCATTTGTTACACACAAGATTATACACTACTCTATACGTATCGATATGAGTGCGGATGTGTCAGTGTGAAATATCTTCGTTTGATTCATCTGCGCAAGCACATAACAAAGCTACACTGTACATTCACACCCGCCCACATCCACATCCACACTCTCAAGCAAAACTATAGTCACTGTTTCTTTCTGTAGATCATGCATTATTATTAAATGTTCTATATTATATTTATATATCCGTATTTGATGCGTCATTTAACAATTGATTCTCATTTTTTTCAACATGAAGTTTTGATTGGTCTTTCGCCCCATCGAGAAGTGTTTTCAATTGAACTTTTTCAAAGACGTAGTTACGATAAACACCTGCCCGTTTTGATGCATGAAATACAATAATATCGGAAACAAATGTCGCTATACCAAATATTCCAATTAATGAACCAATATTTAAAGTTAACGTAATAAAGTTAAATTTTCCTGCGTTGCCACTAATAGTAATTATGAAACGAAGACCATAGGCCTTTGTTAAGGTACGAAAATGTTCTTCATTTTGTTTCCAATTAGAAGTATAACGAAAATTATAACCAAGTGAAAATGATTTTTCACGAAACGGTACATCAAGACGAGTAAATGTGTATTCCGGTTTACATAATTTAATACTTCGATCCAAATCACAGTTCCAATGAATTTTAATATTTATAACTCCACCATAACGTAACATTAGATCACGTTCAGTACTGTCATTTTCAGCTTGATTTAGCATATAATCAATAGTAAATATTGGACAATCTTTATTATGAATTGGATCAAAAACACATGGCTTCAAATTATCAACCATATTTTTGTTTTTAACTCCAAATAAGGGAAATTCAATAAAAGTTTTTATAAATACTGTAAAGTTAAGAATTCCTTGAACAAGCATTGCCGATGAATCAGCATCTTCGGGTGGACACCAACCTAAACAAAAAGATTTTGTAACAGTAAAAAAAGCAATTTACGAGGTCTTTTAGTAAAAACAAAACTCCATTAATGATCTTTCAATCATTCAATACTTTCTAATGAATAAATATTCTCTAGTCAAGTGACTTAATCGCTTAGAAAAGTTTCGTCAATAATTCAGGCAATAGGAAAGACTGTTCTCGCTTTTTTTTTTCATGATTAATTGTTGCGATTCGAATCATAGCAACAAACTTAATATTCTTAGAACGTGATACATGACAGTTCAATAAAAGCAAAAAAAGAGTTTAACTAAGTAATTGTGTACATTTTATTTGGGTATTTATATTGTTCCTAATAAAAGGTCGACGTCACAATATTTTTGATTCTTCAAATTAATATTCAGTTAATTATATAATTATTTAAAAGTAAGACGATCAGAAAGCGTCATGAAATTTTTCAGATGTTATTTCTCGATGCAAAAACTTCGTAGACTTCCTAAATTGAACAAAATTTACTTTATCAATCATTACAAATAGAGCATATATCAATGAATAGTTGTACTACTTAGTATCTATTGTCAGTAAAACTCAGTGCTTAGAACTACAGATTGTTTCAATCATTTATAGTAATAAGAAGTCTACTGTAAGGTTAATGTGATGAAGTTGGAGGCTGATTGAAATTACTGTCCACGTCTATAACTTTCAAACATTTTTTCTTTGAGTTTTCGACTATGCAGCATAGAAATTTGTATCTCTTACAATAAAGATAATGCCAGAGAGCATTTAAAGATCGCACACTAATAACGTCGCGAGACTTCACTACGAACTTCATCGGAATATTTTGTTTCTTTCACTATGACAGATTCCGACAATCGTAGTTTATACAATGATCAAAGAACGCATATTAATAAGCTCTTATTGTTGATATAAAAGCGAATTTCTTTTATTGTACCTTCAGAAAATTAAGTAGAAGGATAAGTAAACAAAAATGTATCTGAAAATGACTAGAGTAAAACAAGTTCTGTGTGTTAAGCAACAACAGTTACATGGTTTTACACATTTCACTCTAGTTGGAATTGTGATAACAAGTTTTCACTTATTTTTTGTTTTTTCAATAGCATCTTCTGTTATTCATGAAAAAAGAATTCTTTTTAAATTCTGCTATCTACACAAAAAGTCTACCTGCATATTCACATACACCCTTTGAACTTTTTATGAAAGTTCTTGTCTGATTGATGATATTTTTCTCTGGTGCAAATAAACATCGACCTGTCCACCGTCCATTCATGGTTGGTATAAATGGTTGATTTGAACAAATGCTGTCATTTATACACCTTGCTTGTTCCAATTTTATACTTTCAGAACATATCGATCGTCTTTGATTAGTTTGAACAAAATTGGTCATGACAAATATAGCATTGTTTTCTGATGGTGGAATAACATAATCTATTAAAAATATAACAAGTGATTCGCCTATCAATAAGATTCTTGATTTCTCATCATACCTGCGACATCCATAATAATAGTCTTCTGTTGTGGCATCTCAACTTGACCGACACCTTTGACTTTAAGTGTGGATACTGATATCACTGTTGTATCATGTTTTTGATAACCTTTTTGGTATACAAGCAAATATAATGCAGAATATGTGATAATAATTATTTGGATAATGCGAAGTAAAACAGCAAATTGTACGCTATGTATTAATACAAATTTTGGTGTTTTATATTCGGTGAAATAACTCATAAAAGTGTATTTTATATGTTCACCAAAAGGAAGGCCATCTTTCGTCGATAAATCGGAAATCATATTTTTTCAATAAAATGTTTTTTTTTTATTCTAAAATAACAATAATAATTATGTTCAATAATTTTTACAGGATACACAATCCTATATACTGAATATATCATTTATATGATTTCTCATAATATCTCTGCTGTTTCTCTTGCAATAATAAAATTCATATAAGATACATGTTGGTATTGATGTGGACAGAGATATGAGCGTCCAAACGAAGTATGTAATATTCTAAGTGTATTAAAAAGAGGGTAGCTATTAATGTGATAAAAAAACGATAGATGAACATCATTTTATTGTAATAATCTTGTATGTAAAAGAAATTTGTTAGTGCAATTCTAGTGAAATTAAAATGTAAAACACGATGTAACTGTTTTCGCTTATTTCATGAAAGTGACTTTTCTCCAGCGATTGTGGAGCATATTTCTTCATTATTTTTATTTTTCAGAGTGTTGAATAGCTGCAATAGTGCAGCAGTTGATACACTGTCGCAAGATCTTAGTGATATAGAGTCTATTAGTCTGTTGAGATTGTCTGTCACGGTCATTGGATGGATGAAATAAAGGAAAGAATGTAATAGTTTAAATTTCTACCTGAAATACTTCAAAACTCCTTCTGAACTGTATTTCACAAAAACAAAAACTGATAGCTACGAAATATTTTATGATGACATTCATTATTGACAATGCAAACGGTATATTCATTTAGAGAATTGTGTCTTTATCAAAATTCAATGTGGAGCTTCTCGTTACTTTGTCGGGAGCGTCTTATTTCAGGTGCTTTGTTGATTTTATGTTATAGACGCCTTGAGATGAATATAGGCAATTAATTTCTCAAGCGATTTTTGTTTTTTGCACTATTTTTATTAATAAGCACCCTATAACGAAAATACATAGCAACTGAGCTTTTTTCTTAAATGATGAATGGTTTTTTTAATATGAAATTTATAATACTTTCACATATTTTCAGTAATTTGTTCAACAGGGCATGTCTTATTTGTATCTAAAGTAAAAATAAAATTTCAAAAGTAAACAAGAGAAATGTCTTCTCTGATCCTTCAGACAAAATTATTTTTGCTTATAAATGGCTATTCCAAAAAAGTAAACTTTTGAAAAGCCGTTTGTTTCCCTAATTCGAGATACTAAAAACAACAATAAAATAAAAAATCAGTTACCATTTTGATTGAGCAACTAAGATGGTACATTACAGCTAAGAATACAGTTGATGATAGATAATGAACTACTTAGTCAATTAAATTATCAATCAGTAGTATTGTTTAGAAGCATGTTGATATGCATTGATAGAATTCTTACTTTTCAATGTAGTCAGTTGATCTTAGTATAACTTTACTAACTAGATCGACAGAGAAACAAGTTTCACTAAACTGTAATTAAGGTCAACAAAAAAAAAATGTGTCGTAATCAATTACAGAAACAGTCAATCGTTTTTTTTTTGGAAATAACCAATATCTGGTTAATTGATATTCACAAAGTTTTCGCATCGAATTTGACNACGAAAATCTTCGAAAATTTTGGACAAAAAGGAGGCATCGAGGAAAACTTTTTATCAGCTATGAAAGAGCAGATCACGGGCTATCTTCCCATGCTGTTATCTCAATTTCGAAAAATTTGACGAAATTTGACTTTTTTTGAGTGGGGGGGAGGCCTTAAAAGCACGCTTAAATGGTCAATCTGTAGCTAATTTTTTCTTATACTGACAGTAAAAATAAAAGTTGTTCTTGAGCAAAGTCTGTACTGAATGCAATGTAAATATAAGTGATTCCGACTCCCTCCCAAAACGTAAAATTTTATTGAAGATTCTAAAAAATATTCTCTAAAGGAGAAATTATACACAAGATTGTAGCATGATTAAAGATCTTGTGTATATTGAGAAATCAGTGTTTTTTCATTATAACATTTTATTAATATTAGAAAATATCAAATAATCATTCTTTGCCTTATTTACTTCGTCTGTTGGTTAGCTCTCGACCAATCGCAAAATTAGTACGATACAACCTACTGAAGTCAAAGCGACTCATAATTAAACATAAGAGAAATTGTATTCATATGTACTTTACAGATTGAACCCTTGTTTTTATTCGACTACAGAACAAAGCTAGAAGGTGATTGAAGACGAGACAACAGTATCAGATCCATGATTTATGTTCTTGTGAAAGTTATATGAAAACATATTGTTCATATGCCTTAAAAATGACATTAATTTGTTAACATGTGGACTTAAGCTGCAGTTTTCCGTTTGATTTGAAAGCCTCTAATCTTTAGAAATAAACCAACTTTAATTCTCGCTTAAAGCTATAAACTTCTGCAGTTCGTCCCTCCTGTAATTTTTGACATCCACGATAGCTACAATTTAATTCTTACTTTAGTGAAACCCAACCAAAAAAGGAAGAAAGAAGACGTATGGTAATTGTCCTATTTATTTATTTTGTTGCCGATTTATTAATATTGTATTCTCTTTTATATTCTGAAGAATAAGATCAACAGTAAAATGCACAAATAACATTTCATTATTTCTGAAGCATGATCTGGCTTCGCATTTCGTGGAACTGTTCACACAGGAACAATTTTGAATAATTCAATATGAAATTACTAATTAGATCGGCGTTTTGCTGTTTCATAAAAATGTTTAAAGCTGAGCATGAGAAAGAATATGGAAAAATAAGGTTCAAATCCACATCTATCCTTTTGCGAAGTTTTTGAGATGTCAATCACAAAATCGATAAAGGTGTAAGAAAAGTTGAAATCCTAAGGAAGTCTTTTAAGTATTATAGCAAAATTCGGAAACCTATTTCGATTTTCCATGATTCTATTTTAAGATTGGGTATTTTCGCAAACCCATCTCGGTATTCTATGATATCCTTTTTCAGAGTGGGTATTTTCGCAAACCCATCTCAGTATCCTATGATACCATTTTTCACACTGGGTATTTTCGGAAACCATTTAGGAAATGAAAAGGTATTTTCGCATACCCTTTCGGCTACCAATCCAGCATTACTGGTAATATGGGTTTTGGACAATACCTTTCCGATTCTTGAGAAACCTATTGAGTTTTCGAAAGCAAGAAAAAGGTATTCTAGAATACTTTTAGAGTGTTCAATTGAGTATTGTCGGAAACCCTTCGGTTCCCGAACGTTCGGAAACCCAAAGGGTATTTTCAGAAACGCTTTCAATCTTCGGAAACCCTCTCGGAAACGGAAAAGGGTTTCCGATTGGGTTTCCGAACCTCTTTCGGTTTCCTAGGATACGGAAATTTTTTAGAGTGTACGGTATGCGTGTGAGCGTGTGTGTCAGATGCACAGTAAACAGTCAGACGATGAAAATTTTTTTCTTGAGCTCTAATTTCCCCAGTAACATTACGTGTAGAAAACTTGAATAGTATTTCATATGAGTGCACATTAAGCGCGCTACAAAACGCATATTTGCTTCTTATTAAAAACCTTTTAATCAAAAAAGTTTCATCAAAGATACTGAAAATATTTTTTTGCTTTTGACCTTTGCTTACTGCTCACTGTGGGTTGGAATGTGAGTCTGGTTCTGGGTGGAGCATGGGTGTGGGGTGTGAATTTCGACTGTGTTTAAAGAAGACTGACAGTTATATCCACACCCACGCTCATAAAAAAAATACAACAGATGATAAGAATGTCACGCAGAAACTACAGTGCCTGCACCCATACGGTACGTTCTGTACTGCGAATAATAATAACGCATTACTCATTTGCTACACACAATATTATACACTACTCTATACGTATCGATATGAGTGCGGATGTGTGAGTGTGAATATCTTCATTTGATTTATATGCGCAGGCACACCACAAAACTACACTGCACACTCACGCCCACACCCACACTCTCAAGCAAAACTATAGTCAATGTTTCTTTCTGTAGATCATGCATCATTATTAAGTGTTCCATATTATATTTATTTATCCATATTTGATGTGTCATTTAACAATTGATCCTCATTTTTTTCAACACGAAGTTTTGAATGGTCTTTCATCCCATCCAGACTTGTTTTCAATTGAACTTTTTCAAAGACATAGCTACGATAAACGCCTGCCCGTTTTGATACATGAAATACAATAATATCCGAAACAAACGTTGCTATACCAAATATTCCAATTAATGAACCAATATTTAAAGTTAACGTAATAAAGCTAAATTTTCCAGCGTTGCCACTAATAGTAATTATAAAACGAAGTCCATAAGCCTTTGTTAAGATACGAAAATGTTCTTCATTTTGTTTCCAAGTAGAAGTATAACGAAAATTATAACCAGCTGAAAATGGTTTTTCATGAAACGGTACATCAAGACGAGTAAATGTGTATTCAGGTTTACATAATTTAATACTTCGATCCAAATCACAGTCCCAATGAATTTTAATATTTATAACTCCACCATAGCGTAACATTAAATCACGCTCAGTACTGTCATTTTCAGCTTGATTTAGCATATAATCAATAGTGAATACTGGACAATCTTTATTATGAATTGGATCAAAAACGCATTGCTTCAAATTATCAACCATATTTTTGTTTTTAACTCCAAATAAAGGAAATTCAATAAAAGTTTTTATAAATATTGTAAAGTTAAGACTTCCTTGAATAAACATTGATGATGACTCAGCATCTTCCGGTGGACACCAACCTAAATAAAAAGATTTCGTAACAGTAAAAAAAAAGCAATTTACGAGCTCTTTTAATAAAAACAAAACTCCATTAATGATCTTTCAATCATCCAATATTTTCTAATGAATAAATATTCTCTAGTCAAGTGACTTAATCGCTTAGAAAAGTTTCATCAACAATTCAGACAATGGCAAAGACTGTCCTCGTTTTTTCTTCATGATTGATTGTTGCGATTCGAATCTTAGCGGCAAACTTAATATTCTTAGAAGGTGACACATGACAGTTCAACAAAAGCAGAAAAATAGTTTAACTAAGTAATAGTGTACATTTTGTTTGAGTATTTATATTGTTCCTAATAAAAGGTTGACGTCACTCTTCAACCATTTATAGAAATACGAAGCCTACTGTAAGGTTAATGTGATGATGTTGAAGGCTGATTGAAATTAATGTCCACGTCTACAACTTTCAAACATTTTTTCTTTGAGTTTTCGACTATGCAGCATAGAAATTTGTATCTCTTACGATAAAGATAATGGCAGAGAGCATTCAAAGATGGCACACTGATAACGTCGCGAGATTTCACTACGAACTCCATTGGAGTATTTTGTTTCTTTCAATGTGACAGATTCCGACAATTGTAGTTTATACAATGATCAAATAACGCATATTAATAACCTCTTATTGTTGTTATATAAGCTAATTTTTTTTTATTGCATTCCCAGAAAATTAAGTAGAAGGATAAGTAAACAAACAATGTATCTGAAAATGACTAGAGTAAAACAAGCTCTGTGTGTTAAGCAACAACAGTTACATGGTTTTACACATTTCACTCTAGTTGGAATTGCGCTAACAAGTTTTCAATTCGTTTTTGTTTTTTAAATAGTATCTTCTTTTATTCATGGAAAAAGAATTCTTTTTTTAAACTCTGCTATCTACACAAAAAGTCTACCTGCATATTCACATAACCCCTTTGAACTTTTTATGGCAGCTCTTGCCTGATTGATGATATTTTTCTCTGGTGCAAATAAACATCGACCTGTCCACCATCCATTCATGGTCGGTATAAATGGCTGATTAGAACATATGCTGCCATTTATACATATTGCCTGTTTCAATTTTATACTTTCAGCACATGTCGATCGTCTTTGATTAGTTTGAACAAAATTGGTCATGACAAATATAGCATTGTTTTCCAATGGCGGAATAACATAATCTATTAAAATATAACAAGTGATTCGCCTATCAATAAGATTCTTGGTTTCTCATCATACCTGCGACATCCATAATAATAGTCTTATTTTGTGGCATCTCAACTTGACCGACACCTTTGACTTTAAGTGTGACCGATGATATCACTGTTGTAACATGTTTTTGATAACCTTTTTGGTATACAAGCAAATATAATGTAGAATATGTAATAATAATTATTTGGATAATCCGAAGTAAAACAGAAAATTGTACGGTATGTATTAATACAAATTTTGGTGTTTTATATTGGGTAAAATAACCCATAAAAGTGTGTTCCATATATTCACTAAAATGAAAGCGACCTTTCGCCGATGAATTGGAACTCATATTTTCTGAATAAAATGTTTTATTTATTCTAAAGTAGGAATAATAATTATGTTCAATGATTTTTACAGGATACACAATCCCATATACTGAATATATCGTTTATATGTTTTCTCATAATATCTCTGCTGTTTCTCTTGCAATAATAAAATTCATATAAGATACATTTTGGTATTGATGTGGGCAGAGATATGCGCGTCTAAACGAAGTATGTACTATTCTAAGTGTATTAAAAAGAGGATGGCTATTAATGTGATGAAAAACCGATAGGTGAACATCCATTTATTGTAATAATCTTGTATATAAGAGAAATTTGTTAGCGCAATCCTAGTGAAATTAAAATGTAAAACACGATGTAGCTGTTTTCGCTTATTTCATGAAAGTGACTTTTTTCCATCGATTGTGGGGCACACTTCTTCATTATTTTTATTTTTTAGAGTGTTGAGGAGCTGCAATAGTGAAGCAGTTGATACAATGTCGCAACATCTTAGTGATATAGAGTTTATCACAGTCTGTTGAGACTGTCTGTCACGGTCATTGGATGGACGAGGTGGAGGAAGGAATGTAATAGTTTAAATTTCTACCTGAAATACTTCAAAACTCCTTCTGAACTGTATTTCACAAAAACAAAATCTGATAGCTACGAAATATTTGATGATGACATTGATTATTGACAATGCAAACGGTATATTCATTTAGAGAATTGTGTTTTTATCCACATTCAATGTGAGGTTTCTTGTTATTTTGTCACAAAATCACACAGAATAAAAATACCAATTTATTGTCTTCAGCAAAGCCTGTTAGCTGGTTTTTGTTCAGTGACAGACTTTTTTAATAATCGATATAGAAAGAATAAAATATTTTGAAAAGGATGCCCCTGAAAGTACTTGTCAAAAAAGAATTTGTATTTCTTGAAGGTATAGTAATCAGACAACTAGCTCTTTCAATGATTACAGGGCGACAGTTTCAATTTTTCATTCATTCGAAAGAGGTTCACTAATAGCATTGAGAGCTATTAAGCTTATGTCCTCCTTCCTCAAAAAAGTCATTTTTCGTCAGAATCATCGAAATTGAGATAAATCTATGGGGGAACAGCCCGTTATCTGCTCTTTTATAAGCGAAAATTTTTTTTATTAGGCCTCTCTTTTTTTCCAAGAATTTTGGAAGATTTTCGTCATCCTCTATTCGAAAAACAAGCCGTTTTCACAAAAAAACCGATAATCATTTTCGTTTTTCTCAGAACGTGGGTTCGATGACGTGCCTCCAGCCTCATTCTATTACAGTAAGTGATAAAGCCAAATATCTTTCTTTGTTTGAAAGCTCATGTTTAGGGCTAGCGACTCTCGTGGCTTTTTTTAAAAAGGGCTAAAATAAAGAAAAAATGCTACTATGTTCGTCAAAATTTCGCTATTTTCTGAGGACCATGACCTTGCACATGGATAAAAAAGTAAGAGAAAGAAAAAAATAAAAAAAGACCGAAGAGAGTCGCTAGCATCAGAGGTCCTCTTTATGATAAAAAAAATCGGCTTTATCTCTTAAAATAGTTAAATGGCCTTGGAGATACTGAAGAGATAAAAATGGCTACTGAAATTGACCTAGCTCTCGCTTAGAAAGAGATTTAGAGCTGAAAGTTTTTTTTATACATGACTATCCATCCCCAACAGGCGCAGAAAGTTTCAGCTCAATAGCGCGTTCCGGTTCGGAGATCCTATTTTGAGGGGAGGGGGCCTTAATCAGGACTTCAGAATTTTATACCTTGACCTGCCTAAGTCCGAAGATTTCGCAAATATCGATTTCTAACTAAAGGTTTACTGATTTTTTTTCATTTACTCTTTCAGACGTTCTGTTTGTGTTTCTATTTAGTTTTTGTCTCAAACTATAGAAAATCGTTATTTTCTTACTAGTACCTGCCTGAGACCGAAGCCGAACTTAATTGAGACTTAGTAGAATTGATTCGACTCTAAATGAAATTTTTTGTCATTCATTTTGCTCTTTAGCCATTTTCAGTAATTTATTCAACAGGGCACGTCTTATTTATATCAATAGCAGGAGAGTCTTATTTGTGTCTAAAGTAAAAATAAAATTTCAAAAGCAAACAAGAGAAATGTCTTCTCTCATCCTTCGGACAAAGTTATTTTTGCTTACAAATGGCAATTCCAAAAAAGTAAACTTTTGAAGAGCCAATTGTTTCCCTAATTCGAGATACTTAAAACAACAACAGAATAAAAAAATCAGTTACCATTTTGATTGAGCAACTAAGATGGTACATTATAATTAAGAGTACAGCTGATGATAGATAATGAACTACTTAGACAATTAAATTATCAATTAGTAGTATTGTTTAGAAGCATGTTGATATGCATTGATAGAGTTTTCTTAGTAATAAATATCGTAATGCTTACTTTTCAATGCAGTCAGTTGATCTAAGTATAACTTTTCCAACTAGATTGATAGAGAAACAGGTTTTATTAAATTGGAATTATAGCCAACAAGAAATGTATCGTAATCAATTATAGAAACAGTCGCTAGTGTTTTTTGGGAATGATCAATATCTGACTAATTGATATTCACCGAGTTTTCGCATTAAATTTGAGAGTTCCAAAAAAATTCTTAAGCTATATAATAACTCTAAACATATTGGATGCTAGATTATTTGGTTTATTTAGTTTGATTGTTTGAAATAAGTAAGGTTTACGAAAAAACATCGTGTTTTATCTTATATTCACGAGATCGGATGAAATCAGCAAAATACATATAATTCCCAATAGCTGATGAAGCCACATACATATGAGATATATTCTAGAAGATTGATATTTACATTCATAAGGTATTTTAGAGGATATTAGTTCGGAAAAAAATTTAGTTGGGAAATTTTTTCCCTTTCCTCCCCTGCTCTGATCAACTTGTAGGGGAAGGACGACGGTAGTAAAAAAATCTGCCCCGTAGAAAGAAAGGAGTGGGAGGATTACATCATCAACATAGGTTTAGCTTGGGCCCATCTGTTATTCGAAATTCTTTGGAGTAGCAGTTGCTTATAGTCAAAAATATCTCATACATATCTGAATATATAGCACTTCTGTTGGAGCTACAAAATATTATTTCAAGCATCTATTAATCATAAAAGCTATTAGATCATATGTAAAATTACAGTTGAAGTTATGCTTTTGACTATAAAATATTTTAATCCATCGAGAGAAAGCCATTTTTACAGTAAAATAGTTAATGTATCTTCAATGATCATATATTAAAAATGATAGATTTTGTAAAAAGAAAAATAGTGATATTAACTCAAAAATTATTTGTTGAAAATTATTTTTGCTAGAAAAAGGAGTATTTTTCAAGCTGATAAACACCTTGAACAATACAGTTTTGTATAGATAGAAATCGTAACAGAGATAAACGTTTTTAAGTTTTAGTCGAGGGGGAACAAACTGATTTCAATAGCTGACATCAAGTTGAAATCACGAAATCAGTTTGTTCCCTCTTGCAATTATCATACTTTTTAAAACGCAATTTGGCTGATCTTTTATTTATTTCATGTAGGTTTAATGATTATTTACTTTCTTTGGCTTCATGATCATATTCTCTAGATAAGTATGTCCTAAATCTAGGTAAAGAAAGAGAAAACTATAGAGATTTTAGTTCCATCTTGAACGCGAAGGATAGATAATTAGCAATATTAGCAATATTAGATTAACTTTTCATAGTCAAATCTTCATTTTGAAGATGAAAGAAAAACTTGAATAATGAACTAAAATTCGAAAACAAAAAACTATATCATTACCAATTTCAGGATAAATTTAGCTTAAGAGTCCAGACGTTGGATATGAAAAGCAAACTTTGAAGCTGCGTTCTTTGATTTGAGCAATAAAATGTTTCCTCATATTAAGTTAGAATACTTTTTTCTTAAATATCCTAACATTGGGAATGAAAAAAAGATTTCGGTAATGTGTTCTGTGATTTAAGCAACAAGATCTTTGCCAACTTTAGGATATTTTCTTGTTGTAATATCCTAACTTCAGAGAAGAAAAATAAAATCTTACTTATTCTTCTAAAGATCTTTAGTGATCATGAACCTAATAAGAAAATAATCATATACTTATTTGCAGAGAATTTCTCTCTCACAAAAAAGTCATTTTGAATTGAAGTAAAAAATACATTTATAAATACTTGTTCATTTATAAAATGACTTCAACGAAAAAGTACCTGAAATGAGACTAAGACGAGAAACAGAAACAATTGTGTAAAACATGTTTCAAAGACTAGGAAACCTCTTCTATGTTCACGGCTCCTTCGTAAACTACTAATCATTCCACAATTCGCAAGAGTAAAAACAGAGTCAAACTAAATTCACTATTATGTTATTCATCATAGTACCGGGCTCTGATATGAATAGATATATTTGAATTTGAGTAGACTGAATACAAGTAACATATTCTTAGTTACCGTGAAATAATGTCTGAAGGCGATCGAAGTAGAAAAAGAATCAGTAAATACACCAGCTGTATATCCAAGTGAATGACAAAAAACCAAAAAATTATGTGACGGGAAATACGTTTGTCATCCTCTTTTATAATAGTGATTATTCATCCATAAATTACCATTCTTTTACTTTAGTATACAAACGAAATCGGTAAATGGAAGAAAATGTAGGCAATACTTTTTCTCGTCTTACAGGTAAAATAAACACCAAATTTATGGATAGAAAAAAAATAAAAGTATAAATACATTCACATGCTCTCTTAGACTGACGAAACACATGTAGGTGATCAGGTGCGAGAAGATATGTAAACACGACTTTTGTTTTTTCTTCTTTATGTACACGTGGTTTCTTGATATTTTCAAACTTATGAAGAGAGCATGAGCGATATATATAGAGAGACCAGAGGTGGGCAAAATGAATTTTTTCAAGTCACAAGTCAAGTCAAGTCAGTAGAACGATTCTTCAAGTCAAGTCAAGTCAAGTCAATGGCATCTGGAAAATTTTCCAAGTCAGTCAAGTCAAGCCAATGATATTTAAAAATTCTTTCAAGTCAAGTCAAGTCAAGTCAAGAATATCAAAATTTCTCAAAATCAAGACACGATCTCGTGGCTGAAAGGTATCGCCTCGATCAATCTTTTTTTCATTCACACTGCACATTTAAGTTACATACTATTTATTTATTTACACCTTTCAAAAAAGACTACATCATAAACAAAAAAATACAAGTTTCATATATTTATCATGAACAAAAAACAAAAGTTCCATATATTTATAGAAGATTAATATTGCACTTCAACATTGTGAGCATTTGTAAAGTTGTTTTTGACATTGTAGCTCTATGTTGACGCATAAGAAATCCGCTTTGAGAGAAAACCCTCTCGACGGGTGCTGATGTTGCTGGAACACAAAGTACTTTCGTAGCCAATTGGCTCAGCGTTTTATATACAAATGCTTTTCGAAACACCAACATATTATCATTTTCGATGTCTTCCATAAATAATGAAATTTCATCTCGAATGTATTGAAATGGATCAGTAATCTTTTTTCTTTTGATATCAGTTTGAAGATAAGAAAATAAACCTTTTCTTTTTGGATTAATGACAGATATATCGTCCATAGTTTCTTCTTGTGTTGCATCAACATTTACATCAGGAGCAACATTTAGTAAAACAACACAATAATCAAATACAAAATTTTTAATTTTGGTACATGCATCGGCTTTCTTCTCTTCATTCAGACAAGATTCAGTTATCCATTTCAGTTTAAATTTTCCATCTAAAAATGATGAAACTAGAAATATTGGATCTCCATATAAATCATATGTTCCTTTTTTCTCGAATACTGTATCAAATTCAACATTTAATGATGTAAGTAATCCACCAAATCGACCGATTAATGATGAAAGTAAAGCCTTACATAATGTAGTTGTATAAATAATATTGTCTCGCTCATTAATTAAATCATAATAAATAGAAATAATACTTGGACCAACAAGCGAAATTGATGGTGCTTTTTCGGCTTGAGTAACCGTTGTCGCTTCACCAAATAGAAATAATAATGATACAAATTCGTTTAACATTGCTAAATCACGTGGTCCTAAACATAATTCTTTTCGTTTTAATTCAATTAATATCGAATTCAATTGTGTCGATGAAATTTTGAGTATCTTTTGCACTGTAAAAAGTTGACTACTCCATCGAGTTTTGGTGCTTTCGGTATACTGGCACCTATTGTTTCTAATTTTTCAGCAAAACTGATGCTTGAATGTGATAATTTTGCAATTTTAGATACTTTAGTAATCGTTTGTTTAATGCAAACGGCTTCTCGTAAACCATCTTGAACAACAAGTTGAAGTGTATGAGCGAAACATGGTAATCTTAATTCGCTTTTTGATGCCAGATTATCAAAACTATCTTTAACAATATTTAATGTTTCTTGTGTTGACATACTAATATGTGTTGCTGTATTATCATGTAAATCATTATCATTTTGATCTAAACCATTATCATCACTATCTGATGAATTAATATCATCGTCATCTTCATCATCATCAGAAAAGTATGATTCGAATCCAGGAATAATTAAATCGGCAAATGCTTTAATATTATTTGAAGCATTATCGGTTATAATTCTACATAATTTATTCTGTATTTGAAATTCATTAATAACTAATTCATAATATTCTAGTAATTTTTCACCAGAATGACTTCCATTTAGAGGTAAAAAACAAAGAACATATGATTTAAATTGCGTACCAAGAATGGCATGACCTAAATAGAAAAATTACGTAAATATTTGACATAAGATGAGAAATTTACCTGTGATACTAAAAAATGAACGAGCTCTTTTATCGGTCCAAATATCCAATGTTAACGAAATATACTCTGCTGTTGAACAAAATTGTTTTAATAAATCATTCATTTTACGATAAAGAGTTGGAATTGTATCTCTTCTTAATGTACGTCGACTGGTAATCTTGAATTTCGGATCAATAGTAGACATAAATTTTATGAATTCTGGTCTTTCTACTAACGATAACGGAAGACCAAGTCCAACTATTAAATCTTGAACGATAGCATTGTGTAATTCTTGTTGTCGTTGATGACCAGCTGGATACGATTGTTTTGAAGATGATGGTGATGGATTAAGATTAATAAAATCAAGTAATTTCGGCTGTTGTCGATCTAAGCCGTTCAATTTATTTAACCATGCAGTATATTCAGTTTGATGATGATTCTTAACATGACGATTAACATTAGAAGTAACGCCAATATTATCATATACTGTATCATCACATAATAAACATTTTGCAGACCAATTTTTATCATTTTTTGCAATGTTTGTGAAGAAATCTTCTCGAACACTTTTTCCAACACGCTGTTTTTTGGATGTTGCTTCAGATTTGGATTTCGGTGTTGAAGATATAGACGAAGAAGTTGATATAGTGGAGTTTGTATTTGAAGATTCAGCATTATCCATATTGATTGTTCAATTTAGGTAACTTCTTCAGTATCAATGTTATTGTATATCAGTAAAGTGAAACTTTTGATCTCGTTCAAAAGGTCATTTTCAACAATGAGATAAAATGTGAGAAATTTTGAAATAATGAAAATAAACAATGCTTCATCTTTCTCTTTTTCGTTGCTATCTGTTCTGACTATTGCAACGATGACAACAATACAGATATCGTCCAAGTGCAATACTCAGAACAGACCGAACAGAAAAGAGAAAGAAAAAAGCATTGTTTTATTCATTTATTTGGCGTCTGATAAATGATTGATAAATTAGTTCATTTAGCAATTAATTCATTCACGTCCTTAAATTTATGCAAAAGTCACACAAAAATAAAACATTTATGATGCTTGTTGAGAGTTACACAGCGTTGTTGCACCAACAACGACGTCGCATCTGCTAGTTAATAACCAAAGACGAATATACTGATGTTCACAGTCACATCATTCATTAGAAAAACAAAGAACATAATTAGAAGATCAGAAAAATTTTACTTCAAGTCAAGTCAAGTCAAGTCAGAGTCTTGGAAAAATTTTTCAAGTCAAGTCTGACTTGACTTGGACTTGAGGCATTTTTTGACTTGACTTGCCCACCTCTGAGAGAGACAATCTTAAGGGTAAGACTCAGAGGTTTCTTAGTGTTAAAAATTCAGAAAGTCAGCAATTAGTTTTTTAGATACAATAATAATCACCATTAGTAAAACTAATGATGAATTGCTATTTTCCAATAATATGTTAGTTTTTTTGTCTTGCTTTTGAAATTTATTTTTGTTTTATTGATAGGAAATGCTAAAAGGAAAAGAATACAGAAGTCCAGAAAAAAAAATCATTTGAATCTTAAGAAAATAATTTAGACCAGAGATTTTTTAAATTAATCATTATCAAGTGATTTTCAAAAATTAACTCAGTAAGATGATGTACACTGTAAAAAAAAACGGTACTTTCTGGAACCTCAAAAAAAGGTTCGGTAGATGACAAAAAGTTTGCAAATGTGTTGAAAGTTTCAAAAAACGAATAAAAAAAACCGGAACCTTTAAAGGATCTTACCGTGTACCCAAGTGAAGATCCTTTTTTCTTCGAAACCTTTTTAAGTTCCGTACACCAAAAAAAAGGTTTTGTAGAAAAGTACGAAACCTTTAAAGTTTCGCATCTAGTATAATAGTTTTATAGGAAACNAGATTCGATGTTCTATGGCAAAAATAAAATTTTGGGTGGGGGGTGGGCCTTAAAGGTAATAAGTAAAAGAGAAAAATAATAACTGCCTGATGAAGCCTTTTGAATTGATACTTTTGAAGGTATAAATACTTGAAAGGTTTCTTTTTTTTTTTTTTTTTTCGAGATCGCATCCAATTCTCAATATTAATTTTCTTCGAAGAATTCTTTTCATCTCATATCTTAGAGAATTTTACTATCTTCCGATGTAGCTGATTGTTTTAGTATCAAATTTTCGTTCGGTTTTGAATTACATACGAAATTCATCTTCTTTCTTTATTACAGACGTGGTATTGATATTGCAAATATTGATTGTGTTATTCTTTATGATTTACCAAAAAATATTCGTACATATGCACATCGTATTGGTCGTACAGCACGTGCTGGTAAACATGGTCGATCAATAACAATTGTTGAAAAAGAACGTTTAACAATGTTTCGTGCAACAATAAAAACTTATCGACGAAATAAACTTAAACATATGAATATAACAAAAGAAGATTTTTCATATATGTTAAATGATTATCAAAAAGCATTAGAAATATTTTCTAGTAAAGAACAAAAGAAAAAATTAAAAAAAAATAAATAAATTTTTCGTATATCATTATGAATTGATTTATTTGAATTCTTTAGATAAATAATGATGATCGATATAAACATTTGTTTCTTTTTTTTTTTTTTTTCAATTGATTGAATACATTGGTTTTCTCGAAAGTAGATTTAATTGTTAGAAACAAAAGAATTGTATATGTTGCTTTCGAAATTTAAATCTGAAATTTTGCAGATCTTAGAAAGCTTTGTAAAAACTATTATTTCAGAATTCCATCTGTGTATTTTCTACGACGTTTCATTAAACAATTACAGACATCAAACAAAAACGAAATTTATGAAAATAGCAGGTCACAGAAAATTTGTCGACCACTTTAAATCTTTCTCTTTCAGTTGAAACATCGTCTATACATGCTTAGAATAATTTTTAAAAAACATAATTCTTATAATTTTAAGCAGTACTGTAAATAACTTATTTGAAAAAAAAAATAATTTAGATTATTTAGTCTCGAAATAAATATTGGATTTACATTAACAACTTCTATTTCGTACTTATTCATAAAACTAACATTTCATTGAAATTAATTTCAGATTTTAATCCTAATCCGTTCCATACGAAAATTTAAATCATAATTAAAGAATGAGCACAACAACTGGTATGCATTAAATTGACAATGAATTTTATACTCTTTTTTTGTTTCTTTAAGAAGCAACATTATTTGATCCATGTTCAGGATGTGAAATGCCATGTTCAAAACATGCTTGTTATCCATCTGAAATATCAAAAGAAATTGATCAAGGTAATATGGTTGGTTCAGTTGAAAAACATCGTCGTCATTTATGTATTGGTCAATCAATTCCACCATCACAATGGCCAAAAGATATAAAAGATTTAAAAGGTGATTATATAGCTGAATTATCTCGAGTTTTAAAAGAAAAAAAAGATGCTATTGGTTATGCGGTTAAATTATCATCAGCATCAGTTGTAACAACAGCAACAACAACAACAGATAATCCATCACATATAGCTGATTGGTATGTATTTCCTGATCAAATTAAAATAAGTAATGTTAATATTGAACAAATTGAACAAGTTATACAAACATTATTTGTTGATGATCAATCAGTTATTAAAATTAAAGATAAAACAAAAACAATTGAAGAACAACTTAAAGAAGATAATAATTTACCTGCTTTTGATGATAATATTAGTTGTCATAGATTACCTGGACTTTGGGTACTTGTTTGTTGTCATTATCAACGTGATCGACGATGTGGTATGTTAGATATAGAGTCTTGCATGAATTTAATTATAGGAATCCAAACTACATTGATTTTACATCAGTCATGAAAAAGTAGATAGAAAGCGATAGATTGCGTTAGAAGAAAAAAAAGAACTCGACAGTTTTCAACGTTTAGACCGATAGATTTAAAAATAATATTTTATGGAAAGAACATAGGCTGGATTTATGTCTCTTTCATATATACTAATGTCCGCGCCAGAATAAAAGAGGGGTGAGTGTAAGCTCAATAACTCGACAACCGCAATAGCTAGCTACCTGCGGTTTTCACCAATCGAAAGAGGAGGAGCGGGCACGTCTTTTTCTTCGATAATGTATAAGACGAAATTCTTTTAAAACTAATCATATTTGAAAAACATGCAAAACAACTCATGAAAATGACCTGTCAGCTAGATGAAATTTTGTTTTTGATCTTCGATTTAGATAGAGGGACTTGAGATCTACAGTTCAAGACACAATGCGCTTTCTTACTTTTTCTTACATTTTCATCGAAATGTCAAGCTACTCGGATAAAAGTGCGAAAACTTAGTAAAAAAATCAGCAAAATTTCCTATTATTTGCGCATGTAGGTACATGATTCCATTTGCTCAACGTTAGAATGTAGTAAGACATTCATTTGCATTGTATCTTGAACTATAGATCTCAAGTACGTCTATCTAAATCGAAGGTCAAAATCAAAATTTCATCTAGCTGACAGGTCATTTTCATGAGTTGTTTTGCATGTTTTTCAAATATCATTAGTTTTAAAAGAATTTCGTCTTATACATTATCGAAGAAAAAGATGTGCCCGCTCCTCCTCTTTCGATTGGTGAAAACCGCAGGTAGCTAGGTATTGCGGTTGTCGAGTTATTGAGCTTACACTCACCGCTCTTTTATTCTGGCGCGGACATTACCTTCCCTTTCCTTATTGTATGATGGCGATCAAAACATATTTTCTTCAATGTACACAGACATTTATTTTGCTTAAACATCAATCAATAAAATATGATTGTTTTCATGAAATTAATTTGTTCAATAAGAGAAATCTCTAATGTTTTTCAATAATTACATTTTTATTTATATGAATTAATAGATATTTATTTTCATAATTTTAGGAGTCATTGGACCAATGATAGTTGACGAAATAGACAAATATGTTCGAGAAGCAGATCTTACTGATAATGTTCATTGGTTAAAAATTAGTCATGTCGGTAAGTTTTAAATAATTCTCAGTATCTAATTTTTCAAAGATGAATACCAACAACAAATTTTCTTATACGTCTTCTAGGATATCTAGATGTTCTTGGTAAAATCTAAAGGTGACTACAGATACTTTCTCTATCTAATCATATATATTCACTATTAGATAGAGAAAGTCTTGTTCTGAAGTCAAAAAACTTGTAGTCGTCTATGTATAAAAATCTGAATATAATAAGTATTTTTTTTTTTTCGTATTCAACAATATCTGTTCATTTTATTAAACAATCTGCGAAGCAAAACATGCTAATCTATACACGCATATTTGTACAATCGACCTTGTGTTTTTTTTGAATTATATTTTATCGAACAAAAGACTCCCGTAGTTTCAACATGAACATTCTTTTGTAGGGCGCTTGTCTTTACGATCGCATATGTGATCGGTAGTTACAAACGACTCAGAAATTTTCTTTTATTAGATTGTAATGCACACATCTATATTTATCCCATTTACGGGTACAATGTTCTCTTTTTTCCTTTCATTTCACTCTACTTTTAATAAAACACGCGATTTTATGAACAAATTAATCAATTTGAAGTATTAAATTCAGAGAGAAAACAGTCATTTTTATTCATTTGATCATTTTATTTGTTTTTATTAAGGTGGTCATAAATTTGCTGGTAATGTTATTGTTTATCCATCGGGTACATGGTATGGTCGTGTTTTAACTTGTCATGTTCCAGTATTAATTGATGCATATATATCATCATCGGAAGACTTGAAAACAAAATTAAAACCCCTTTATCGTGGACATTTAGATACGACTTGGTAACAAAAAAAACAACAACAACGAAATTAAATAACATTCATGTTTCTTTTGTAATTGTTGTCTTTGTGATATAATTATTGCCTTCCCTCGTGGTTTTTTGTTTTTTCTTATTATATAAACATCAAATGAAAATATGATTAACTAATATCAATATATTATCTGAGAACGAATTCTTTGTTAAATGTTAATCATCAAATTTCTGTTATGTTATAATAAAAGATAACTTCTTGTATGTTTAATGTCTTAATAAAAAAACTACGATTGACATGATTGTAATGATTGACTTAAACCTGTTTCCAATCTTTCTTCTTGTTCTTTTTTTTTTTTTTTCTTTTTTTTTAATGTATTGTTCGCTTGATCTTTAATCATTCAGGCGAAAGGAAAAGAAGTTTGTTGACAGGCAAGAGAATTTTCCTTTTTCTCTTCTTTCCTTCAAATATATATATATATAAAGTTTTTCTCTTCTTCACCAAATTACCTAAATAAAGTCATCAATCAAAACGATATTCATTTCATAATACTGTCTTGTATTTTAACCGATCTCCGGTTCGCATATCAATAACAATAGCAGCTTCATTGACAACAATAATAAGTGCATAGTTAACGACAAATCTATACTTTTTAACGTTCATTTTCCTGTTTTTCTTACATCTTTATACAAAAATACTGATCGTCATCAACGAGAACCAAATATAAGAAAAGGTAATATAACAAAGTTTCTTTTTTACTACAAGCTTGTTAAACAGAAAAACATTAGTCTTGCGGTGTTTAACGACAAACAGATTCGCATAATCTATCCTAAATATGACTAAATTCTTATAATCATCAATCTTTTGTTTTTGTTCTTTTTGTCTCATAAAGTCATGATCATTGATATATTTCTTAAGAGTATGCCTATAGAGATGTCACAACAGGAAATTATTAAAACAATTTCATAAATAATACTTATAATTCTTCTGTTCTTTTTTGTTTTATCATAAGAGAACAATTTGTTTAAACATATGGAATTATTTATACTTATTACTGAATATGATGAGAATATATTTTATTCTAGACTAACCTTGAGAACAATTAAATTGCTTTTCCCTTTTTTTTTTTTTCTTTTGCCTAGAAATTTATCATTGTCGTTTACTATAAAACTACACTTATATATATATAAAGAAATTAGTGGAAAATTGGAAATCCACATCGTACGCTTCTAATAAAATTACTATGATTGCCTATGCATCACTTGAATGTAATAGCTTTGAACTAAAAGATTGTCATCACCATAAGAACTGAGCAAAATAACAAATTATTTCCTTGAAGAGAAGACATCTCATCATATATATATATATATACTTATGCAACTTGTGTTTCTTTTTTGGTCAATGATAATTCAAATAAAAGAAATGTTGCATGATCGATTTTTCTATTTTCATTACGGCTTATATCTTTTATTACCTTTATTAATTGTTGGTAATGAAGATTTTAATAAAATGGATGAAGAAACACAGTTAATACGTATGCTTTTAAAAGAAAAAGATTATTTAAAAAATGTTCGTCCATCTCAAACAGTTATGGTTGATATACGCTTTGTTTTCAATCAAATTATATCCATGGTTGAAAAAGAACAAATTATTGTTACTAATTGTTTTGTTGATCAAAAATGGACAGGTGATATTCAAAACAAACGAAATCGAATTTTTTTTTTGTTGTTGTTGTAAATAAATTTAATTTTCTAGATCATCGACTTGTTTGGAATCCATTAGATTTTAAAAATATTACTTGGATTCGAATGCCAGCAGTATTTGTTTGGTAGAGAATATAAAATAATAGATTTCAGGAAAAAAAAAAACAATGTTTTTTATTTTATTTAGGTATCCAGATACATTTTTATATAATACGGCTGATAATGCTGGATTTCTTCTTCCACAAGATTCACAAAATGTAATTGTAAGTTATAATGGTACAGTATTTTGGCCATTACCTCTGGCACAATTACGTACTCGATGTCGAATGACAATAAAACATTTTCCTTTCGGTACTTATATTATTCATATTTATTTTCATGAAATTTTTTAGTATAAAAAATGTTTAAATCAAATTTTCTATTGTGTGTAGATAGCGTGACAAAAAAAAAGAAATATTCATCACTAGTCGCAATTATTCTTTTTTCTTTTTCTTGACATCCTCTATTAGTTGTCATGCAATCGAACCATATTTAACAGTTTAAATCAATAATAATAATAATACTTTCTTGTTTATACAATTTATATTTTCTTAGATGAGCAAACATGTGATATGATATTTGGTTCCTGGAGTCATACAAGTTCATTAATACATTATAGATTTTGGGAAAAAGCACCTGAATTACCACAATATACACCAAATAATGAATGGAAATTATTAGCTGTTGCACAATCAATAAAAACAGTTCAATATCCAAATTGGGTTGAACCAGATACTTTTTTTGAAATTAATTTTACTATTTTAATTGTACGAAAACCATTACAAGCTATTTATAATACTGTTGTACCTGCATTAATGTTAACAACTTTAACACTTGTATCATTTTTTGTAAGTTTCATTTTTATAAATATTATATTTCTATTTTCTTTTTTCAATAGATTCCTTTTGCACAAGAAATGCAGATTGGTAAGTTTCATGATCGATAAGAAACAAAAAAAAAAAGAAAAAATTTCTTTGAATTTAATTATTCTTTATAGGTATTAGTATTATGTTGGCTTATTCTGTTTTTAGTTTACGTTTATCAGAAGATGTTCCATCTCAAAGTGATAGTGTACATTTAATAAGTTTCTATTTAACTATTTGTATGTTCTTCTCATTATCAGCAATGACTTGGTTTGCTATAGCAAATAAATTACGTGAAAAGAAACGTTTACCTTATTGGCTTCGTTGGTTAGCACTTGATTATATGTGTTGGATTGTATGTGCAACAAGTATGCATCGAAAAGCAGTACGTACAGCTAAACATCAATCGAAAATTCCTACAATAACACCATCACCAACACCAGTTACAATTGCATTACAACCATTAATTACAACAAATTCAATTGAAAATTCTAATAATTCATGTTCTCAACGGGTTTCTTTATCAACTACAATGCCAGGCAAAGTTTTACTTCATACACCAATAGACAATGTTCAATGTACTAATGAAATAAAGACTACACCAAGATTATGGATTCGACGAACATTATCAAATACTCAATCAACAACATTAAATGGACCTGAGAATAGAAAAAAAAAGCATGTAGTTAAAAAAATTCGTCAATCAAATAGTTCTTCATTAACAAAAAATCAAGAAAGTTTATATGCTGTACATATTATTAATCGTTTAGTTTTTTTCATGTTTCTTTTCATTGTTATCGTTATTAATATCTATACATGGTTTTTATATTCAGGAACTGTTAAAACAAAATTATTTGATAAACAAACAGTATGGACATGTTTTGATGAGTCTCGTCTTGAAATTGTCAATTGTAATGAAACATTTTAATAAAACTTATTTACTATTATTCATTTCATAAGATGAAAATAAAAGCACTATAGAAACATTTTTATTTATCAGCTTCTACTCGAAGAGAGTAATAAAAACTCATTGATATCTAATTATTACTCAGTTAAAAATACCGATATCTGATATTGTGAGTTTATTTGTTATTTAACATTTTGATAATCAACAAAAAAAAAAAACATTATGTGTTCTCTAAAATAAAAAATAAAAATATTTACATTGTTAAATGAGAAAAGAGCAATAAAACGGGATGTACCTAATGAGAAGATAACTATGAAAAAATCAAAACAACAAAATAAAAGTCGAAATAAATCGTCGACTACCAGAAGAATTTTAACTAATGGACCGTTATTTGTACAAGTATTCGCAAGATTAACCTTGTTTTTCATGAATAAATTAAGTAACTTATAAATACTTGAGGTTTATTCAAACTCAATAATATTATTGCTTGAATGGATTTGATCAACGTAATAGAACATGTCACAACCATGTCAGTCTTGAAAAACGTCATTGAATCAAATATTCATTGACAAAAAAAAATGAAAAGAAATGTAAAAAAAAAAAAAAATTTCTTCTTGTAAATGTCTGATAACGGTGATATTTCTTTTATATTAAAAGGTTGTTCGTGACCAACATTCATAAAAAAAAGAACCATACATAAGTATTTATTCATTCTCTCTTGAAAAAAAAAGAAATAATGATTTGCAGTTCGATTATCAGTAAAAATTCTTTCTATGTCAATAGAATTGCTAAGCCAAAAAAAAAATTTTTTAACCACAACTTCCCACTTTTCTAACTCCTACACAGTGTGTTCTTTTGTTGTTGTTTTGTATGCTTTGAATAGTGTCGATGCAGATGGAATTTATTTTTATTGATAGAGCGAGAGCGATGGTTGTAAAGAACAAAAAAAAAACATAGAGAGAGACGGAGAGACAAAGACAGAGCAAAAAAAATATTGTGGTAATAGTAGAAGTAAGAAGAAAAAAAAAGAGAAGGTGAGCAACTGGAATTTTGTCGATTACTTTTGTGTCGTCTTGAAGTTTCTTGCATTATAATAAAAGTATTAGCAATATGATGGAATAGAAAATTGACATTTTTTTTTTTTCTTTCATTTTAGTTTTTATCAATCGATACGTTTTCTACGAAATAAAAATGTATAAACGATACGAAGAACGACAAGGAGGAACTACGCGTGAATATTTTGAAGCTGATGATTCTCGTAATAGAGTATCAACAACAGAAACAACTTATCGATCATCAATGAGTCCACGCGTTACTAATGTACAACGATCACGTCCTTCGGCTTTTGGTGGTGGTGGTGTTATGACACGAGTTTATCAAAATTTTCAAACAAGTGGTGGACGTGGTGGTTTTGGTCCAGGTCTTGCTTCTCTAGCAAATTTTCCTGGTGTACCAATGCGTGGTCCAAGCAATTCAAGTACTGCATTAGTTGGTCTTACTACAACACGTCATCGTGATAAACGTGAACTTGAACAATTAAATGATAAATTTGCACAATATATTGAAAAAGTACGATTTTTAGAAGCACAAAATAAAAAATTATTACTTGAATTAGAAGCATTACGAAATCGTGCAGGACAGTAAGTTTAAACAACAAAAAAAAAAAACACACACACACAAAGCTAAAAGAAAAAATAATTTTGTTTTCTAGAGGTTCATCGCGTATTAAAGAAATGTATGATGTTGAAATGACTGAAGCTGGTAGATTAATTGAAGCTGCAAAAAAAGAAGCTGCTAATGCTAATAATAAAGCTCAGCAAGCTGAACAAGAAGTTAAACGACAACGAGCACGATATAATGAAGTATCTGGTTTAAGAGAACTCGATCGTAAACAAATAGATGCTATTGAACGACAAATTGCTGAAAATCAAGCTGTAAGACTTTAATTTACAATAATCCTTGAAACTTTTAGTAATAATAATGATTTTCAGTGAAGGATAAATGATTAAAGTCAAATATACTTCATATTAATATTTGCACATGTCTATTAAGACATTCGATGCGATTGTGTAAATTACACAATATTAAATTTTTTTTTTTTTTCTTTGCTCTTATTAATTTTCATCATATATATGTGAAATCGATGATGAATAAGTATAATCTTTACAATCAATTTCTACGCATAGACAGATGTCGTTGAAATGTGTGTGTGTGGGGCTTTTTTTTGCAGGTTAAAATTATTTTTTGCAGAATAACAACCAAAAAAAAAACATACCTAGAAATTCGATAGAGGTGTACTTCAATAGTTTTTTTGTTATGATAGTGAATTATTCTATGAGAACAGTCACGACTTAATCAGTATTTTGTTTAGATAAAAACAAAACAAAAAAAGAGAGAAGAAATTCTTAGGTTTCGATGTACATATAAAAAAAAAAAGTATTCGTTTTTGTTTTTTTCTATATAGCAAATAAATTTATTCCGACGTCGTATTGCCGACCTTGAAGATGAAGCACGACGATATAAAGCTGAAAGTCAACGTCTATCATCTGAAATAGCACGTATTCAACATGAAATACAAAATGAATTATTTCTTAGATCATCATCTGATGTAGAAAAAATAGCTCTTCAAGATGAATTAGCTACACTTAAACAAATACGTAAGATATTTAATTAATTAATATTAATTTTTTTTTTTATTTTTCTTTTGTACTTTAGATGAATCTGATTTAGCTGAAATTCGTTCTCGAGCTATATCCACTGATCTTGATCCAACGAAATTTTTTCGTAATGAATTAGTACAAGCTATACGTGAAATTCGTAATGATTATGAAAATGACGTTGATAGTAAACGTGCGGATATGCAAAATCGTTATTCATTAGTATGCAATGAACTTTTCATGCGTTTAAATCGACCAGATACAAATCCACTTTATAATGAACAACAACGTCGACAAGAAGAACGTTTTCGTAATGAAATATTACAAACACAAAATCAAAATGGTTATCTTCGAGCAAAAAATAACGATATTCACAATCGTATTGAGGAACTCGAAAGAAAAGTTAAATCATTACGTGAAGATGGCAGTTATGCTCAAACTAAAATGGCTAAAGATATTGAAGAAGCACGTCATCGATTAGAACGAGCAAATCGTCAATATGAAGAAGTAACAAGCTTAAAAACATCATTAGAAAAAGAAATTAGTACTTATAGAGAATTACTTGAAAGTAATATAAACATCATTTTTTTCTTTTTTTTGTTTTAATTTATTTTTGTTTCTAATAGGTCAACAAGGTCTTCGTGGATTTGTTGATCGAATTGTACAAAATGCTGAACAACAAGCTTTTGATCGATCTGTTGGTGATAATAGTAGTGCTAGTTTTGGTGGTCGTACTGGTGGATCAACAACAACTGTTAGACGTACAGTTTATACTTCAGGTGGTAGTGGTAGTGGTAGTGGTGGTTCAAATTATGGTTATGGAAGTTTAAGTGGATCTGGTAATGTTAGTAATCTTATTAATCAAAACGTTCGATCAACAAATACTTATGAAACACTATCAAGTGGTTTTAGAAATACATATCGTGATAATACTGGTAGTAATAGTATGACACGACAAAGTGGAGACTATTAAATGATTGTTGTAAACCATTTAATGGGAATAATAAACATTTGAACTTACACATGTAGTCAATGAGTTGTTGTTTGTTTTATTTAAACTATTGTGATATAACATATTATAATTAATTACATTTCTTTTTTTTTTTCTTTCAAAAAAATAAATAAAATTTTATGCATAGTGATACTGACTACAACAGTTTTTTGAATTAATTCAATATCTCAACAAAAAAAAAATTAACTAATATATAGCAATGAACAATGTAAAATTTATGAAAAGAAGGAGGCAATTGTCCGCAATACTTTTCCTCTAAATCTGTTACTTCTAATAACATGTCATATCCAATATCATTAACTATACGATTCCATGGATAGATTTCGATTAGTAAAGCAAAAGTTGTCATAGATTCAGAATTTCCAAATGCTTTCTTCTATGACATATTGAAGACACAAGTACCAAAAATGACCTGAAGTTCTCCTCTCCTCCTAAACGCAAATCACTATAACTCATTTTTTATGGATGGATTTTTTTTTAATAACAACTAGGAGCAAAGTGGCGTGTAGATTCTTTTCTTTTTTCTTTGAAAAATATTGTTTTGTTTGCTTAAGAGAACAAAAATGCGGGAAGCCCTGTCAAAAACGTGTTTTTCTTTCCCTACAGCAAATATTGTAAGATCAACCGCAAATATCCATATTATTATTTTAAGAAAAAAAAATATACACGGTTGGAAAAAATATTATTCCAAGGGGGGTAACGCTATAATTTCAAATAGGTGATATGATGACTTTTATACCAAATGAAAGCCCGTGAAAAATGGGATTTATTGATGCTAAATAATAAGGGTTATGTAAACTTTTTAATATCGAACTTAAAAAACTTTCAGACATTTTTATACATTTTTGCGGGTGGAAAAGGAAGGTGCTAGTAATTCAAAAATGGAGTAAAATATTTTTCTTGGATATTTTTACATGGTTCGATAGAGCTCGTTGAGCTCTACAAAATTGTATATACTAAAAAATTTTAAACAGGATTCTTAGGTTGAAATTCACTGAAAACTGTCTAAACAAAGTACCCAAAAATCGGCATTTTGTACAGTTTTTATAGGAGAAAAAAGTGGTCTTTTTTACAATAAATTCAGTTGTTTTTCATTAGTATCCTTATATAATATGTTTGAAAATATATTCATTCGGTGCAGTTTTTCACGCTGCATCGAATGCGTATATTTCGAAATGCCTGGGGAGGAGTAAAAATGATCAAAAAAGCTAATTTTATTGCAAAATCGAATGTTTTTCTTCCATATCAAAAATATCAGTTTTTTAACGTTTTTTAAGATTTTCAAAATAGTTTTTTTAATTTTTTATCACAAAAAATGACTTAAAAAATTCTTAGTATATACAGTTTTGTAGAGCTCGACAAGCTCTATCGAACCATGTAAAAATATCCAAGAAAAACATTTTACTCCATTTTTGAATTACTAGCACCTTCCTTTTCCATCCCCAAAAATGTATACAAATTTCTGAAAGTTTCTTAAGTTCGATATTAAAAGGTTTACATAACCCTTACTATTTAGCGTCAATAAATCCCATTTTTCACGGGCTTTCATTTGGTATAAAATTCATCATATCACCTATTTGAAATTATAGCGTTACCCCCCTGGAATAATATTTTTTCCAACCGTGTACATAGTAAATTATTGGAAAAATCTATGGGACTTTTTTCTGATTATTATTTCGATATTNCGATATTAAAAGGTTTACATAACCCTTACTATTTAGCATCAATAAATCCCATTTTTCACGGGCTTTCATTTGGTATAAAATTCATCATATCACCTATTTGAAATTATAGCGTTACACCCTGGAATAATATTTTTTCCAACCGTGTATATACACCTAGATTTCCTTACAATTGTCGCATAAAAGGTTTCAGCTCAAACGATCGAAGTATCTGGAAAAAATTAATTTTGACAAAACAATATACAGTTTTCACTTAAATATGAATTAAAATTCAAAATTGAATATTTTGAGTTACAAGCCAAGATGTAGTAAATTTTGTCAATGTGGAAAGTTTTTCAAGTCAAAATTCAACCATTAGTTTTCCTCAAAAAAAAAAAAGATCATAAAAATATATTATCTTCGAGTCAAATGCGATTAATTATTTAGAAGAAATTCATTTGCCAATTGAACCATATTTTAGTTTTTAAACTACTAAAAAAATTTATATTATAATAACAAATATTGTTCTACATCTGTTATAAAACACATTTTATGTATCATGTCTATTAATCAGACGCATCATTTTGTCTTAATCCAATTGTTTCTCTCATTTCGATCATCATCCAAATGTGTTATCGAAAAAAATAAATCTATGTATATCTAAATCAGCTCTTCTTCAACTCACACAACTAACAACACTGTAATAATTTCATTTACAATGTGTCAATAAAACCAATTTTCTCTAAATATCAAGATATTAACTATTGAAATTTCTTATACTAAAAACAAAAATAAAGTTCTATTTAATTTAAATAGACAATGATATATTCTTTATAATTTTATCATCTGTTTTCAATCCAATTGATATTTTTTTTTTTATCATACAAAAATTGATCAAATGAACAAAATATAATTGAAAACAAATTTAACAAGTTCCTGTTATAAATTACACATAATTTGCAAAGTGGCAAAATTAAATAAACTAACCAAAACAAAAATGTATCCGGTTTGAAAAAAATTTAGATCAGAGAATTGAAATATTATGAAATCGAACAAAAAAAAAAAATCCAACAACGACATTTCAACTGAAAGAAAATCATGAGATACATTCGAAATCTATAGGAAAGATAAAATATAATTCCAAGACACGTGTTGTGAGTTTTCGTATTTTGTTTATCTTGTTCTTCTTATCAGCTGTTTTTATAGAAATTTTTTTTTTGTTTAATTTAATATATAGTCGACTATTGTTTTCGTCTTAATTGATGTTTTTTTATCATAACTAATGATGTCTCATCATTTCTTCTTCCAATACGAATATTAGTTGTCATCTTCAATTCAACCAATTGAACAATTTACCTTTCTCTCTCTCTCTCTCTCTTTGAAAGCGAAAAAAAAAAAAGAAGATAAATTGTATATTTTAATACGACGAACAATCATTTCTTCTTTCATTACGTCACTTACATATATATTCAACGATTCTTTTTTCTTTCATTAGTATTCATTCAAATTTTTTGAACAACAAAAAAAAACAAAACATGATTCGTATTAAACAAGATCCTGATGCATTAGATTTAACTAACCGACCACAACAACATTTACTTTCACCTACAATTGATCATGAAGATGATGATGATGATGACGAAAATTTTTCTACTGAAGATGATACACATGATTGTCTTCCAAAAGTATAAACGGAAATTTTTCGATATTTGAATTTAATTTTTTTTTTTTTTTTTAGAAAACAACATATGATAGTGGTTTTGTTGATACAAGTGATGTAAATAATAGTTCAATTATGGTTAAACAAGGTGGGTTGAACTATCTAATGAATATCCACCATAGGAATAATTCATTTCAATGTCCCATCTTGTATATCTTTCTACACCTCAAGCAATAAAATTTCCCGTCAGTAGGAGGTCTCATAATTGTTTGAATGAATAGAAACAATATTGTATATAGAGAATAACTAGACACCTTTCTCTTGATCAATTAAAAGCCTGGAGGTTTTCTTATTCTTTATGTTAATAGAACAAAATCATCATCATCATTATCATAGTACTCCACTTCGTCCTCAACAGATACATTCACATATTCGTCATCCAAGTACGAGTAGTAGTACATGTTCATCACCAACACGTCAAGAACAATCAAATGATAAAGAATGTCGAAATACACGGTAAAAAACAAAAATAACAGAAAAGTTGATTGGTTAATAAAGAAAAATTTTTTTTTTTTTTTAGATTTTTGGGTAGTCGAGCTGTTGCAATTTTAAATCAATGGTTTCAATCAAATCGTGATTATCCATATCCGGATGATGAACGAACAGAACAATTAGCTAATGAAGCAGGTAAACTTTTTTTTTTTTTTTTTGTTTTTGATACAAAACATCAATAATATTTTTCATAAGGTATTACTCAAAAACAAGTTAAAAAATGGTTTGCTAATAAACGTGTACGTAGTCAAATGTGTTATAAACCATTATATCGATCTCGAAAAGTAAAAATGAAAATTTCTTTTATATTAAAATCTTTCGATTTTCTATAGCCTCGAAATTCAACATCTACTATTCCTGAACGTCAAACACAAACAAATTATAATTATATTATTAATCATAATAATATAGCAACACCTCCAACAAATTCAATGTTATTTAATCCAATGGCAACATCAATGATGATGTTTATGATGCAACAACATTTTTTAACATCAATGATGACGGGTGGATTTTCTCAAGCACCGATTGCACCACCGCCGCCACCACCACCACAACCATCGATAACAAATACACGAAAACCAAATGTTGATCGAATTACTCGTTTTTGGTTGTAAGAAAAACAAAATGAATACCGACAGACAATGAGAAAAGACACTCTCAATAATACGCAGCATTTATTTGTTTCATATGCAATGTATTTTGTTTTTGTTTCTGTTTTGCTGTCTTGTTTATACTTGGTTCTTTTTTGTTTGTTTGTTTTTTCGCATTGCAACGAAATGTGTATATGTGAGAGTGTATTTTTTTGCGATTTTTATCTATTAAAGCTATAAAAAACTTTAAAGATAGTTTAACTGATGAAGTTCAAGTCGAGTCGAAATCAAGATAGAGTTCAATTCTTGTAATCAACAATAAGACTCATGATTCTATTATATGTGTCAACTGTAGAATGATACAAGACAAATCAATGTTATAGTCAGATTTTCTCACGCAGAAGACGAATATATATTTTTTTTGGGAATATAGACACATCGTACATGATGCAATAACCATAAGCTCAGAAGAATCAAGTTAATTTTCGGTTCGACACTGGATTTAGTTTGATGAAGAATAGAGGTCAATCTGATACAAATCATTAAGTTTCATTGGAAGGACTTTTCTAGATTTGTTCGCCTTTGTTACTCATCACATCATGTTGAGATTTCTTTTTTGTAATAAAATTATTATTGTCAGAGGTAGACAAAGAATATGATAATCAGTTATTCAATAAAATATTCATTCACTTTTCAGGCACTTGCAAGAGCCTACAGAAATCTGAAAACATCGAGTTTGTATCAAGTGAACGGAGCATATTGATGTGTCTTACAGCAATAGTCTCGCTTACTGCGTGTATGGGATTGCTGATCTTTTTGCATAGAATTCAACATGAGATTGTTCATTTACAAAGTAGTATCATTCAGGAATGGAAGAATCTCACTTTGCAAGTTTGTTTTATTTAGCAATGTACTATTTGATAGAAAAATGTTTGCTGCTTTATTCTCTGATATTAAGTTCTAAAAAAAAAAATTGAAGTCATATTCGGAAAAAATTCAAAAGTCTGATTCTCGCCTAGTCTTTTCAAATTTCTGTAAGCTTTTTAAAAAAGGCTAAAAAATGAACGAATATTTTGTCAAATCACTATTAAATTCTTCCTAGTTAAAAATAATCGATAATTTTCTTAAGTAACATTTAAGGTATGTTTATTTGGTGTTAATTGAGAAAAACATTCGATCGAAAAGATAAAAGCATTATTCATATTGCACAGGTAGGGATCCATATTTTTTTTCTTTTTTCTTTCTCTCTCTTTCTCGAGAGAACCGTTGTCTTCTTTGATGTCTCTCCAATGCTATCGAATGGTCTGGCCACTTTGTCGTTCGATTCCAATCGATATGTCATTTCCCACTATGCTTCAATTCATATTACCTGTATTGATGCGACAAGTCATTTTTATTTTTGAATATATACAAGCATGAAACAGACCGCTTCTCAGTATGACGTCTATTGTTCGCACGTACACTATTTGGTTGCTCGTCTCATATATATATATATATACAACAATTATCCAATAGCCAACCTTCATTTCTCACCTAGAATAGATTATCTATCGATCTGATCGTCATTTTGTGTTATCGTGTTAAAGGTAAAAGAGCATTCATAGCGAAAATATGTCCGATTTAGATTTATATCTCGATAAAGATATGTGTATGTACATATATATAATCGAATTAAATAACATTGGACAATGTTCAAGTATATATATATTTTTTTTTATGATAAAATGAAGGATTATTCTTAGAACTTTATAAAAAAAAGACGATGATCTTGGAATATTATTGACGTATAAGTAAACACTAGGTCTTATTTTGATGAGAAATCTTCAATTAAAGATAAAAGTTATTCAAATAATTTAATTCCGACATTTCAATCGTTAAGAATAAATTGATCGTTTGTTTAATAGATTATGTAATCATCTATAACAATCTTCAACTATTTTAATTGATGACATGATGATATATATTTCAATGATCATTAATTGAACAAATTAGAATTAATCTTTCTTAATTGATATATTACAAGACACTCTAAAAGGTTTTCCACAAAAGTTAATAGTATAGCAGGAGATTATCATAATGAAGTTGACATCTTACAGAAAGAAAAAAAATTCTATTTAAGTTGTTCTATTACACATCTCATAAAAAAAAAGAAAATATGTTTGAATAAAATTGATCATATTTAATCAATGAATACAAACGGAACCAAAATATGTGCTTCTTCTATATATCTTGTTGTTCGAAAATAATATACTTAGATATAAAAGATATCTCAAGAATACTAGAGCCTATTGTGTCTTACGAGTGATGCTCATCATGTTGGCCTTAATGGACGACGAATACCCTGAAAATAGGTCGGGCTTTTAGCTTATGACTGCTGAGATGCTGCATTTTTATGGTATTTTTTAAGTCAATGCTGTGGAGAAGTTTTAGATTATTTCTTTGTTTCTATCCTGTGTTAGTGCTTTGATAAAAAAAGTTAACTGTTATATTGCTAATATACAGTGCCAAAATGGATGCTCTTTTTTTCAAGAACGCAGCAAACCAAAAGATCTGAAACTTTCATAATAAACTATTTTTGTTGAGATTTATCTCTATGAAATGTTTCAAATGAAAATTCGAAAATCAGTTTTTTCGGATGCTCCTGAAGACACCACGGCAATCAGTTAAAAAATACCGTGAAAATACAGTATTCGTGTTGCAATAAATTAAGGGCTCAAGTTGTTTTCAAGATTATTCACAGCATTATTTGGATCTACGTGATGCACATAATCCAGATACCAAAGCAACTAGACACTTGAGAAACTTTCCTCGGCGTATTACTCTAAAAAACCTGGTATCCTAACTCGATGCTATAGGATAGAGTAAGGCATTATTGCCCTGCAAGTCCTACTATATATAACATTCAAATATAAGATAATAGAAAATTGAATTCAAATTATGAATGACAATGAGTTAGTAGATTTACATTTGAGTGAGTGATTCAAATAAACACAAAAAAAAAAAGAGAATTAGTCAATAGAATTATTTTGTCTTTTTCAATTATCTTGTAATTCTAAAACAAGTTGCCTATATCGTGGATCATCAATTGCATTTGTTTGTATTTGTTTTTGTCGTCGTTGTGCACTTATTTTACGTAATTCTATTCCATGTTTATATTTAAAAACTTTTGATGAATGTGGTGCATTTAAAATTTCTAACATAACTGGTTGTATATATAAAAATTTTTGTTTAATTTTTTCATCAGTTACTATTGGATTTTCATCTTTTTGAATTTCAAAAGAATCTTGAAAAAATGAAGAACTATCACTTGAAAATATACTTGGTAAAAATACATGACTTTGACGTGTTTTAGTGATAGTTTCTTTATTCCACGTTGTTCGACATGCATCTCGATATGATTTATCTAAATCAAACCATTGATGTCGTTTTGATAAATGTTCATGTGCAAATAAATGATCATAAGCATGACGACGTCGTACTGTATCACGATTATCACATTGAAGTTGATCTAGTTTATGACGTATTTCACGTCGATATTCATTTTCGGATTTGATTAATAGTTGAGTATATAAACTTGGAAGTCTATTGACACTTGTTAATTTACTTCTTTTACTATTAGAAGACAAAAATAGAAATTTTAGACAAGTAATTTGATTAGTGAAAAAAAGAGTCAACAGAAAGTTGAGGTACATCTGAAGAATGAACTTATGAGAAAAGTATTCGAATTAACATTTTACCGACGAATGGGTATGTGTCAAATTATTAAAACTCGAAAACTGAGAATTCGGTCGTTTCTATAGCTCTAGTGACCATATTTTCTAATATTTAATATTTCAAAAAAAAAAAATAGATATATTTGTTTGTTTTGACAATGCCCGAAAACTCTAATAAGAATTAGATTTACTGATTGACATAATCTCGAGTTCAAATTCATTTGTTCCGATTTATCGACATCTATGTCAGTCGAAAATTCATTATAATGTGTCGAAGTTTTGAACAATAGTTTATAAGCACAAACAGTTTTGTTTGTTTTTCTTAGTCTCATAGAGTTGTACTTATAGACAATATTTGAAGCTCAAAAGTAAGGAAGACGATGATTTTTACTCAATATTATCAACACTAGTAATTTCGTCTAGGATTGATAATAAAAAAAACTAAATATTTTTTTTCAAATATCTGAGTTTGTCTTCTCAATTTTGACTTATAAGATTATATAAATCTTTATTTAAGGCTTCTTAAAAAAAAAGAAAAAAGTTAACTATCGTCAAGAACATGAAAAATTGAATTAAACTCAGAGGAAGATAGTCTGAAGTTTGATTTTTTTGTTTGGCATCTCATTTTCTCTAAAAAATTTCTTTTTCAGATAAAATTGAAAATCGTTTCCCAATTTTTCTCTGTTGATGTGTCTTTTTAATCGTGCACTTCAGAATCCTCGAAGAAGTTTCATCATAGTCAATGGGATGTTGTTTATTTGAAAGAGTATGTCAAGATGCAGAACATGACAGAGTTTCTTTTTTTAAATTCTTACTTTTCAAGAGGAGAAAAGTACAATGCCTCAAAAAGTTCTCCAAGAATGACGCTCTAATTATAAAGGAACTCCGTTATGCCTTGCATCTTGACATGCTCTTTAAAAAAAAAAATAAAGTGTATAGAATGGAGGCCAACGGACAATTTTGGATGGTCAAATGAACTACTTTCGATTCTAGCTTGTTGAAAGGCTCGTGAAAAACATCATGGTAAAGAGTTGAAAGTTTGATAATAAATTGTCCACTATAATCTCAACGTATCCTGAACATTTCATATGATTTGTTTGTACTTAATACAAGATCGATTTTTGAAGGGTGAGGAAGACGTCTTAACTTTACTAATATGGATTTGAATAAAATTATTGCATCATTGTCGTTCTAGGAAATATTTGGGTTTCATTAGAAAAAGAAAAAAATATCGTTAAATCAAATTGTATATATCGATTTTCTAATCAAACATAATGTTTTTTAATAGTTATTTTATGTTAAAATGTTTTGTTTTTATATAATAGTTTTTATAAAGCAGTAATAAATATGAATTCTTGATCTATTTTCTATCTTTCTGAAAGATATATTAAGTAACTCGATTATTTTTCCAATTTCATTAAAAAAAAAAATCTTTTTCTACTTACGAATTCATTTTCTTGAAATATAATTGACTTTTTACTCTTCAATCTTTCGATAAAATGAGAAGTTGAAAAAACAGAACCGATAATGGTTGTTCGTCAAATCAATATTTTTAATACTTCAAATTCATCTTATATTTACCAAGAGAGAATAAGAAAAACGACATATTTTATAACCGATCGAACACATTTAAATAAAAAAAAAAAACAACAAATTTTACATGGTTAAAGTTATAGGATTTTAGTGATTTGTTTTAAATGACTAAGAAAAACATTTGAACGTTCGAATCATTATGGAAAGTAAAAGAAGAAGAAACTTGTTGTAAAAAAAAAACAACAATAACAAGAGAAAAGTAAAGCAAATTTAGTAAAAAAAAAAAAGAATTAACATATTCTAATTTTATTTTTAATAGAATATTTATTGAAAAATTAGTTTGATGATTTTAATGATACA
Organism: Rotaria sp. Silwood2; assembly: GCA_905329745.1. Lineage (NCBI taxonomy): Eukaryota > Metazoa > Rotifera > Eurotatoria > Philodinida > Philodinidae > Rotaria > Rotaria sp. Silwood2. The sequence continues at coordinate 73,124 of CAJNSZ010000511.1, forward strand.
GAAAAAAAAGAAAACTTATCAATCATCATGTTTTGAATATAGTAATGATATTTATTTACTTTGTAAAATATCAATTTTTTACTTGTAATTCGATGCTTTGCAAAAGTCATTTTTTTTTATTTGAATAAATTTTTTTGTCAGGTACATTTAAATGTTAAATTATCGATCACATTTGTTTATGACATACGTAGATGGTTTCGAAAGCTCTTTAGAAAAGGATGGCTGTTACATTAATATTGTTGTCTGTGTGTGATTCACGTCATTGACTCAATGAATTTTGACTGATTAAAACAACCAATAGAAAGAAAATAATTAACCTATGTGATTTACATAGTATGTCATATATTTCGAATTGATTTAAGTTCAGATTTTGCACAAACGGAAACGTTATGGATGGATGTTACATGTAAAAGATGACTGCAGTATTCTATATTAGTGCATAATTTACTTTCGATAAATCATATTTTTTTAAATAATATTATAATTTAGTCAATTGGTAGAATTCTTGATTACTTTGTTCTATCTTGTTAAAATTTTTTAATTATTTTTTATATTTTTCGGTTAATGACACTTTCTTTATTTTTATTGAAAAAAGCTTCATCAAGAGTATCCATTCAAATAAATCGATTGATATCTCTCAAACAGTATTCTTTAGTTTGTAGATCTCATAATAGAAATAATTCATTATTAGAATATTCTGGTAATTGATTTATTCGTCATATCAGTTAATAGTATTAAAAAGAAATGTTCTAAACTATAGAATTATTGCTGAATATTGGAGTAATGTTTTTTTTTTTGTCATAGTGAATCAAATCTATTTGATAACAATCATAAAAGAAATAATAATTTCAAAAGCATTTTCAAATCAATCCTAATGAACAAAGTGAAATTCAAAATATAATATTTGCAACTATATATAAATATATATGAAATATTAAGTATCAATTGATGTATACAAAATAATTCTTTTTTTTTCATATGCTTTTCGAATCATTTGCATTTTTTTTCTAATCTTATTTCGTCATAGTCTAGTTAAATTTCTCGTTGGTTTTTCGAACTGTATGTAATTTATTTTTCATTATATCTATTCAATTTACAGGTGACAACTGATATTCAATGCTACGATAAATATGAAAAAAAAAGAAAAGAAAATTATTCAACAATAGTCTCCTTGGAAGCTATATTTCATAATAAAATCATTTCTTCCATATGCGTGCAAAGTCATTCGTTATCAATGTGACTTCGTCAAATAAAAACATTTGTATTTCGGTATAATGAGCTTTCTTAGAGCTAATTTTTATATGTTACATATATGGTTAAGTTACTCTACGTATACTGGAAAAATCAGCACCAGTGACCTTCGTTCAGAGGAATATCAGTAAAACCAATAAACATTGACGACGTGACAAAAATGCACATCGATGTTCACTTCATACATTTTAGTTTAAAAACTTCAGATTGAAACAGCATTTTCAAAAAGTAAATAGTACATTCTGTAGATAGCTCTGAAGACTACAAAATCACTACTCACAGTTTTTTCTAAGCATGTCTGGATTGTTCAAAAAGCATCGATTGATTTTCCATGCTAAAAGAATTTATCCAGAAAAATAATTCTTGTTAAGAATCAGTGGCGGATCTAGGATTTTTGAGTATGCGATATCTCGTCTTTTGAGCATGGGACCCAGACGAAATTTATGGAGGGTGACATTGGATCCAAATGATGAGTTTCTATGAAAGAATTTTTGCGATCGAAACTTGCGAAAAGAAATCGTTTTTTTTAATATTAATCTACATCGAATTTCATCAGAAGATTTCAAATTTCATCCAAAAATATACATCCGTTGAGGAGTTATGACGTTTTGGATTTTTCCTTCAGGTCCCAAAATTTCTGGCAAAAATCTAAAACGTTATAGCTCATCAACGGATGCATACGTTTAGATGAAATTTGAAATCTTCCGATGAAGTTTGATGTAGATTAATATGGCATTCTCAAAAATACAGCACTGTTACAAACAAAAATTATCGAAGGGGGAGACGATTCAAAAAACGATTTTTTTTTCGCAAGCTTCGTTCGTAAAAATTCTTTCATAGAAACTCATCATTTGGATCCAATATCACCCTCCATAAATTCGTCTGGGTCCCATGCTCTGAAGACGAGATATCGCATACTCAAAAATCCTAGATTCGCCACTGTTAAGAATCAAAGTTCAATAAAAGGTGAGTATGTTTCATTTTGTCTGAAATGACCGATGCATATTTCATTAGGTTTTTTTTTTTGTCTATTTCATATATGATGCTAATTTAGATAATCCATATTCACATTCACGAAATAAAAAACACCTAATAACAGAAAGTAATATAACACCACAACAATGTCATTCTTGATTTACTAATCGTCATCATCACCTACACATCGTTCCGTAGAAACAAGTTAAACAAAATCAAATTACAAATTGTTAAAAAGTAAAAATACTTTTTTCTTTCTTTGAGATTAACGCAAATATTATCGCTGGAAGGAAGAACCTCAAATACATGAATATTGTGACTATTGCCAAAAACAAAACAAATAACATCCTCATCTCTATCATTTTCATTACCATCAACTCTGACAACAATAAAATCCAATCTTGTAAATCAATGAATAAATAGTAGAACAAATGGTTCATAAAATCACTCTATTAAATGATTATGTGATTGTTCGTTATCTATTTTATTCATTGTTTTGTTTGGTAAGTAGTTCTTTTGCTGTTTGTGCATGTAAAACAAACTTCAATCACCACCTCTTCTTCTTTGTATGTATGCAGTTTTGTGTGTTTGCCTATTGAGTTTTCTCTCGTCTTATGTTTATTAAAGCCTCATTTATTATTTAACTAAGACAGATAAATATTTAGTTTTTAATTTCTGTGTAAGGTAGCGAAAGTGCAAAATTTCAGTGAAATTGTTTTTTTTCGTTCATTTATATATGGTTTCATAGAGCTTGAAAAACTGGTTACGAATACATAATTTTTATTTCAACTCGGCTCCTGTTTGTCTTAGAAAAAGGGTTAAAAAGTCGAATGACTACTGATGTGGTATATTTAACCAAACGCTCACTTATTTAATCGAAATTGTGAAATTACAAAGACATTTGTCCTCTTCAGCTTTTTTAAAATATTATTTTCGAAATCAGCATCAAAAACTGCTTCGAATAATGTATGTTTAAAGAATTTTTTTTTCCTGCCGAAAATTCACCTCCAAGGGACTAAGGTAACAATTTTCGAAAAAATGTACCTGAGGGGACCACAGGTCGGTTTTTCATCAGAAACAGTTTCCACTAAAACACATATCGTTCAGAGCAGCTTTTGACGATGATTCCGAATATGGCATCTAGTTTTCTTTTTGAGTGTACTATAATAAAGATAAATGCTAAATATAAGTGGAGTTTTGTTCCCTTCACCTGATATTACCAGCACGCGGAAGAAAAATTGCATTTTCTCCACAATACAACGAAATCTGAGAAAACTAAATAGATACTTTTGTAGTACACGGTCCGATTATTCTAATGAGATAAAACACTTGCTTCTATCTGTTGTTACAAAAAACTAGATAGGTTCATAAGAATACTCAACAATTCACACTTTAAGACACACTGCAGCTATTACTTCCTACAAGATTTTCTGAACTTTTCTTAATATTACATTTAATCGAATAGCGTTTTCTTACTCAGATTTTTATGCTAATTTCGAATATAATATTTTAAAAAAGCTGAACAGGACAAATGTCTTTGAAATTTCACAATTTCTATAAAAAAGTGAGCGTTTGATTAAATATATCACATCTGTAGTCATTCGTCTTTTTCATCCTTTTTCTTAGCCAGACAGGGGCCGAATCGAAGTAAAAAGTGTATATTTGTAACCAGTTTTTTAAGCCCTACCAAACCATATATAAATGAACGAAAAAACAATTTCACTGAAATTTTTCACTGTCGCTACCTTACAAGTAATGCTATCCACTATTAAATATTTAAGTTTTGATAACAATCACTCATAGATATTACAATGACTTCGATAAACATTATGACATTTATTCTATTATAAGTTTTGGCAACAGAGGTGCCTATGGCGATAGCAGTTATGATTTTAAGAACATTCCAAAGCTGAAAGAATATGCATGGAATTTAAGTGTCTACAAATGTAACAATTCGAAACTCGAGAAAGCTCAAGGGATAATGATAGCAGCTCTTGTTCAGTACAGCATCAACAGTGAAATTCAAAACAACTTTTTGGATACCATCGAAACAGCAACAAGTTTTCAACTACGATCAACATTTGCGAAAAAATTGCCACAATGACGAAGAATGACTTTAACGAGATCAATGTAAAGTTTAACTTATATGACTCTCTTTTAATGTTCAATCCTCATGCTTGCTCAATTTATCCGACTACCCTGGAGAGAAAGATATTTATACCACGCAAATTATATATATAGACTAAAAGAACAGAAGAAAGACATATCGAATTGACACTGTAACAGCCAGCAGATAATCGGTTACGGTGTGAATGGGTGCCCTTGTGGAGAACACCGCACTCATACCCTCAATATAATATCTTAACACATAGAGCTATTAAGTGATAGTTTCTGCTTACCATATAAAGATTTGAGTGTGACTATTATCCGTTTGCTTGTTAATGTAGTGCACAGTGTACGACCAAATTAGAATTGACTTTCTTAAACTTACAGTAAAATGGATTGAAGTTGGAAAACATGAAATTATAATACTATTCGGAAAAGTCAATATAATATCTGCTACCAATAGTCTAATGAGGGAAAGCTATTCAATATGAAATTTGTTACAAGTCTATCTTTGTCCAGTATATCAGTTTATGATACAATGATTGAAGCAAATAAAAGAAAAGTTTGACTTTGTTGCTCTCATCGTATAGTAGTAAAGAATGATATTTATTTTAACGATCTAACGTACCATTGAAACATTAATGAGAAAATACGGTGAAAATATGTCTAAAACTATGATGGAGACTCACTACGAGGAATGCTTTCAATTATAGACTGTTACGCTTCTTGCTACTTTAACTTCGACATATCACAAGTAGAAAATGCTTTCTTCATTTAAAATTCGTACACAAGCACAATAAGTAGTGTAGTTAATCTTCTACTTTTCATTAGTAACATATATACATTGTAATTATCAGTTACATACTATTATGTAATAAACTGCCAATGCCAACACTTATTACTTCCCAAAAAACAATGAGAAAATCGATTATTTACTACTGATTACTATTTGATTTACATGTTTTCGATCACATATAGGTACTATAGACTAGTGAAACAAATCACTTACTACTCGCTAGCAACAGATCAGTAGTAATAACTATCAGCGATTATCAACTATTAGTTGATGACGAATTTCATGTTGACAAGGAAAATATTGAAAAAAACGAACAAATGATGAGCGAATAATTGTAGAGAAGGACACAATATGCTCAGCAAATTTCTTTTTCTTGAGGAGAGCGGCATAAAAAAAAAGAAAGAGTTAGAAATGCATTATATTTTTTCTGTCAATGAGCGAATCAGTACAGACCGACAGAAAAAAAGCATTCTGTACGATCTAGAGATCATTAATGGCATAGGGAACAAGAATAAATAGTAACCTAGTTGTTATTGCTTAAAATTCAAAAAACTTTATTATAACTGTTTCCACTAAAAAGAACAAGATTAAAAAAGGAAACAGCAGACTATATAAGTCTTTAAGTAATTTGAAGTGTTCATGTCTGCTACTTTCTCGTTGATAAAAAGTAATGTACTTTAAATTGTAAAGTTTTTGAAAGTTAAAGTCAAATAATGATTTCTTTGTCTATTTCATATTTAACGCTTTTATAAAAAAAGAAACTATTTTAACAAGAAATTTGACGATAATAATAATAATTTCTATCTCAAGATGAATATTTTAATAAAATTGTCAAATGCTCGTGTGAGAGAAATATTCATATCATGTTCTTATATGAGTGAATCGTAACTTTATTGTACAATTGCATTTTTTTAACCTTTTCCCCTGTAATTCCAGTTCCTATAGTGCGATCTC
>CAJNSZ010000512.1:0-11985 GCA_905329745.1 Rotaria sp. Silwood2
CAGAATTGAATGCTGATTCTAACCATACATTTTTTTTTCAAAAATATTAGGGAATGAAAAATGGCCTTACCGCCACTTGTCCTTTATCCAAATCCGTTAAGTAGAAGTTGAGATATGAGTGTTTTCGTATTCGGAGTGCAACCGTACAGTACCGGGGCAATTCACCCATATATATGTATTGATTAGATTAATATACTATTAAATACATTTTTGTTGTTTTAGGATAATTATTGAAGAGCTTAAAAGCATGAGCAGAGAATTATGAAACATACGCATCATTATGAATTGAATTCCAATCTATAGTATTGACTGCCGGCGAGTCTCTTTAAATAAACAAATTATTTATAAATAAACTTATATTTTATTATCATACTCATATAAAGATTCTAAACGTCGTGCTTCTTGTTTAGGCAAAGGTTGAACAACAGTACGTGATCGAGAAATTCGATGTGGATGTTTTGTTTGATGAGTACTTTCCATTACTTATATCTATAAATATATTTTCATCTAATAAACAACAAAACAACCATTATTTGATCTATGACACGTGTATTTATCAATGTCAAATGTAAGGCGCACTCAATGCAAACTTTCCGTACATTTTTTTTCAATCGTTTTTCATGGTCGAATAGAGCATATTGAGTTACCTAGGAAAAGTATTTAAGCTGTGGATAGCAGGTTTTTCAAGAAAAACTTTCAAAAATCTCGGATTTTAGATTTCACCCCAAAGAATGATTGTCTTTTTTTATACATACATATAAACAAAAATTTTTTTCATTCCATGCAACTTCATAAATATTTCTTTCTAAATCGTTACACAAACTGAGTCAGCAAAAAGGTTTAAATTGGTTTTGTTCGACTCAATTTTGTGTGATGAATCAGGAGCAAATATTTATAAAGTTAGACAGAATCAAAAAAAAATTGTATCTCCGTATTTATGAAAAACTAGCGTTTTTTTGCGATAAAATCTAAAATTCGAGGTTTTTCAAATTTTTTCTTGACAAAACTTCTGTCGAAAATAAGTCAAGCCTACCTTCTTGTGGTGTCTTCTAGGTCACTCCAATGAGCCTCTGCAAATCTTATCATGATGTACACACCAACGAACCGTTGTACCTATCCCGGATGAGGGATACCGGAGGTACATTTCTGAAGCCAGGCTTGGGGGTGGAATTATGCGCGCGTCTAGTGGTTGACCGAACATTAAGATCCGTAGGCCAACCGGGATTAACCCGAAAAAGTTACAGGAGCTCACATTGGAAAAGCAGAAAGATGCTAGTGATGGACTCGACAATTGTCCTGGCAGGGATCAGAAGGTAGGGTGTTGACACAATGACAAATTCAGTAGAAACTTAAGTCAAAATCGACAATGACAACAGAAACTATAGATAGGAGCATGGATTGTAACGCCGTTCACGAGCAAATACTATGAATTGATGCAGGAGACGGTAAGATACCGGCTAGATATAGTCAGAGTCCCATCTACTAATCGAAGGAGAAACAGAGCATTGGTCGTAGGGAACGAATGACAGCTTTTCTACTGTGGAGTCTACTCATCACTTCATCCTCAGACGGGAATGGAGGTACTTATAAGCTCCCGGATAGCTGAAGGAGTTGTTGAACGGAGACCAGTTAGTTGAAGAGTCGCACTCTTAAGACTCAAACTGAAAGAGAGAGTGTAGGTGTTGGTGTGGGTGTGGGTGCTTCCCTGTCCGTAAACAATCACATTCACACTCACACTTCACACCCACACCCACACCCACACCCACACCCTGATGAGGCAGTTCACTGCAACTTTGAGGCAGCGTCGAGTGGAGTCAACTAGGTTGAACCACTATGTGGCCAGAGGAGGATTGCTTGATGAAATGAAGAAGTTCGTGGTGCCATTGTTGAGAAGAAAGCTGCTTACCATTCCTGGATAGGACAGCAAACGGCGAAAACTCGGCAGAGGTACCAACACGCAAGGGATATAGTAAATGAGGTCATGATCAAAACGAAGGCAACCTCTTGGGAGAATTTTGGACATCGACGGGAGTCTGACTATGATTTGGTTGACAAAGTATTTTGGCAGATCATTTGCCGTCTTGGAAAGGATGGATGTTTAGCTATCCGATCGATAAAGGATGCCTCTGGTTGCCTGCCATCACACGAGAAAGATATTCTCAACAAATGGGGAGAATATTTTGCTGAGTTCTGCAATTCATCTTCTGGTAGACGTGATTACTTAGTGATACGCGAATAGATGAAGCTGGTGATATCTCAGCGAAAGTAGAAACGGCTTTAAGAACTCTAATTTCTAGGAAAACTGCTCGTGTGAACGAAATAAGACTTGAAATGCTAAAATCACTCATAAAGAAACATATCCAACTGTCAGACGACGTGAAGCCCATATTTTGGCTATATGCTTGGATCCAATGAGATTACGAAAACCCTAAAAGGTTTCGAGCCCATGGCATACCTGGGCGGATATTTGATTGCCACATAGATGCAAGGAAATGGGATTTTTTAACCTTTTTTTCGACTTTTTTTCTTTATTCCAAGAAGTTGATATCTAAAATTTTCCATATACAATTTTTATTTGATATTGAGGAACTAGCCTCACAAAAACAAATAAAAATTCTACATAGAAAATTTCAGATACCAGTTTTTTGGAGCAAAGAAAAAAATCGAAAAAAGAGTAAAAAAATTCCATTTCCTTACTTCTATGCGGCAATCAAATCTCTGCCCAGGTATGCCATGGGTACAAATCCTTTTAGGGTTTTCTTGGTCTCACTGCGTCCAACTCATAGCCAACATATGGATTCCACGTCGTCTGACAGTTGGATATATTTCCTCGTCAGTCGTAGTGGTATCCAGTGGCTCACTCAGGTGTTCCGAGTTATCCGAAGGAAGAGAAGAGCACCAGCAGACTGGCAGAATGGAATTGTTATCTCTATTTTCAAAAAGGGATCAGAGGAATTCCTCTACTAAGCCTTGCTGGTAAAGTTTACGTGAAGGTTTTGGAATGAAAATGTCGGACGATAATGGAACCTAAGATCCAGGACTGGCAATATGGCTTTCAAGCGGAACGAAGAACAACTAATCAGTTGTTCACATTCCGTGAAGTCTTTGAGCAGTTCTGAGCGTTCACTCAACCAGTTTATATCGAATTCATTGACTTAGAGAAGGCTTTCCATTGGATCCCTCGAGACTTGCTATGGAGTGTATTACGTGAGTATAGGATCAATGGCCACCTTCTGGCAGCTATGCAATCCTTGTATAATTATTGTAAAAGTTGTGTCCGCGTACACGACAGCAAGTCAGAGTGGTTTCGAGTCCGCGTTGGAATTTAACAGGGCTGTGTTTTCTTTCCACTCCTGTTCATAATCTGTATCGACAGAATAGGTAGGAGCAAGTTTACTCTCGACTATATCAAGATAGGTGGTCTAAGAGTTGAGTCCCTGCTCTTTGCAGATGATATAGCTCAGTTGACATCCTCTGCTGCTGAGCTCTAACGTGCTTTGGATCTGTTTGTAGCTGAGTGTTCATCTAGTGGGATGCGGATCAGTACGAAGAAAACAGAAGTAATGATCCTCTCGAGACAAACAGAGAAGTGCTCTTTACATGTTAGTGAAGCCCCATTGCAACAAGTGAGGAAGTCTAAATATATTGGAGTTAAATTCGCGAATGACGGGAAACAGGCCGACGAAATAGACTGACGTATTGGCACAGCCAGTGTAGTGTTGCGCTCACTGTACTAATCGGTTGTAACTAAAAAGGAAGCCATTTTAAAGACTCAGATTGCGATTTCCAACTCAGTCTATCGTCCTAACTTCATCTATGATTACGATCAATGAGTAATGATCGAAAAGAAATTCGATTCCGAATACATACAGCCAAAATGAGATTCATCAGAAGAGCAGCGAGCTGTACACTTCGTGATAAAGTTCGCAGTTCGTCCATTCGGAAGTCTCTTCAAGTTGAGTCGATACTTCTTCATATCGACAGATCATAACTGCGTTGGTTAGATCACGTCTTGAGAATAGCACATAAAAGGCTTGCTTATCACGTTTTGCAAGCTATGCGTGAAGGGAAAAGACTAGGGAACCGTCCACAGATGAGTTGGCGCAGTGACATCATGCGTCTATGAAATGCACGATTGAGACTTTCATGGATCGAAGTTATTCCAGCGGCGGAGGATCTGGATCAGCGGAAGAGTTTACTGAATGAACTTAAACTCCTTACCTGAAAGAAAAATGGAAAAAGAAAATGAATGAATCAATGAAACCTTCTATCGAAAATTGCAGAGACACTTTTTCCTAAATAACTCAATGTCCTCTATCCGACCGGGCAACAAAAGGTGAACAAAAAGGTATGGAAGTTTTATATTGTGCGCACTTTTCAAAGAATGGAAAAAAACGTCAAATAAGCATGTCATCCTGTAACGCAATTTGTTATCTTAAGTATAAGAAAACCTCTAAATTCTTGATATCGTTTGTCATCGTCATAATGACTTATTTTTTGATATTGTATGATGGTGCACACGAAGATAAAATGTGTTGGATGTGCCGAACTTTGTGACACAACATACGAAAGATTAAAGTACGACACGTGGTACTCATTGCGATACATTTCTTCCAGCCAACCTGCGACACTTGCAACACATTCTAAACACGGGATTCGAATATCTTTCGTAGTGTTTATCACTTCTTCTGTGGAAGCAAATCATTTTTACTTCTTATTTTAATTTGAATTAGTAACACCTATTCTTGAAGCTTGAGACGGTAAGATCTTAAGATCACGCCGCCTCGAGTCGATTTGATCTCGATCAGACTGTTTCGAGACAGCCTGTTCTCGATCATCTAGCGACCCCTTTACTTGTTCTTGAAAAAATATTAATCAAGAAATAATCCTGAAAGAGAGATGTGCAAAAATTCTGTGCTCAACTGAGTCAGTTATATTATATATAGCTGGAATCGTAAAACAAAACTGTGAATGGATAGTTAGCCATCAGACTACAACACATCTAGAATACGGCACATCATGGATGCGACACATTTTTTTTTGATAGATTCTACGACACTCATTTGCAACCTATAAACACGGCACATTTTATTTTTGTGTGCAAATAGCTTTATGTGAAAATAATCTGGTTCAAGTTGATGATTCAGTTGCATGTCATTAAAGAGAATATAAGAAAATATCCCAAATAGGATATTCGTACTACTTTTGCACTCTCTAAGGAAATATCATTAAGTGATTATTTTTCAAAATACTGAGTGATATTTATAACACATTTAGAAGAATCTTTTGAAGGAGTTGATTTCGAACAAACAATAAATGCTGTTGGTATCGCCACTTTATACTCGAAAATATGCTATACAATTTGTAGTTTCCGAAAAAAATGCAAATGTTGAATAGGTCTTATTTCTAGTATCGTAGGAACTTTTGAATCCGATGATTATCAGTGTCAGCTACCTACAAATTGAGTTGACTGACAAGTGTCACCGAAACTGGAGTATAGAGTAGATTCGAGACACTACCGTTTGTGCCCGTCATACCAGCAATTGTTGCTTCATTTGATTGGCCAGCCAAGAAAAGTTGTATGCGATGATTCCTATCATCGACCACATACACATTACCCATTGGATTGAGTGTCACACTTGTGGGATGATTGAGCTGTGTCGTTGAATTACCACTCAATCCATTGGTGCTACTAGCGACAAGTGTCCAATTACTTGCACTCCAAACCCAACGAGCAATGTTGTGAGCACCATAATTAGCAATCAGAAGACTATTCGATGACGAATCAAAATAGAGTCCAGTAGGAGTATTCAACTGTGTATTGTTTGTTCCTGGTCCATTCCCACCAGCAACCACAGTGTACGATGAGGGTGTGGGTGTGGGTATGGGTGGGTCTGGGTCTGGGTCTGGATCTTCTTTTCTTCCTTACGCACACCTACACCCCACACCCACATCCACACCCAGCCACTCCCACACCCGCAAATATAATTGTGTTATTTTTATATTGTGATAAATGTCTTTTTACCCGTCACGCTTGATCAACACATATATATGTTGTACTTCAAGAAGAATATTTTCTATTTACTTGTAATAATCAAACTAAGAGAACGTGTATGATTTATGTATGCATCTAAAGCAAATACGTTCTTATTTTTGATCTATTTCTTTGGTTTTTTTGTTTTTCAAAATAAGTTTTTCGAATTATAGATAACAAATGGATAACAATCATCACATTGACGATAATGATGAATTCTTCGATGCCGATGGTATTTAAATAATATTATTTCGAAAAAGATATGATTAAAATTTAAATAAGAAACTTGAGGATTTTTTTAAATTCGAGCGAAATTTAGATTTGTGAATATTGAAAATATTAAACTCTATTCATAAAAAAATGTTTTCCATTAGACTAAGCTGTAAAGAAATTACGGAATAGTTTATTTCAAAGATGACTTATAGGTGTTTAAAAAATTTATCTACTCAATTCAATTTTCAATATTTTTCTTAGTCTAAATATGAGCTTTTTTGGAGGATAAAAATTTGGTACCTCATCAGAATCGAAATATAAAGATAGTTTTGTTTTTGACCTACATTATTTCTGTGTTATTTTGATAGAAATTTTCGAATACATTTCGCAACGTCTTATCTCATGAGGTGTCCTAAGTGAAGCGGTGTTTCCCCTCTTTCCTGTCGAGTTAGGATCAATACCTTGTGCAGTAGAGATGGCCACCCTCTTCAGGACTTTGTACTACATATCCTTTCTCGGAGTTTAGGAATAGTCATTTCGGAGGAGAAACTCGGAATAAAATATTGATATTTGATTAAAATCTAACTGTATATCTTCACGATCGGAGAACGATATTCATGTCTGATAATATAACTTTATAAAAGACTTCATAAAATAGGTAAAAAAGATCTATCAATTTGAAAGCATAATAAGTATGATTCATAAACGATTACAACCTTCTACGATGGACAATAATATAAAATGTTTCGCATACGTTGTATTTTCGGACGCAACCTACGAGACATAAGACTGTGATGTGAGGTAATAGTTACGATATTTCAATTTAGCGTTCATTACACCTATAGATTCTTCTGTGAAAGTGTATAATTACTATTTTTACAGTTTACTTCTAATTAGTAACATGTATCCTTGGAGTCTAAGGTAGTCATAAGTTGAAATCTACAAGTTTCAAATCAGTTTGATCTTGTTCCGAACACTTCAAAGCAATTCATTGTCGGTCACCCATCGCTGTTTCAACGTGTTCTCGAACAATAATTAATTGAGAAATGATCTAGACAAAACTAAGTCTATTTTATGTAATTTCACACACAAAACAATAAAGAAATGCTTATCATACTCAAGACTTTTTAAACTTAACCTTAGCAAGTAAATGAATAAACAGAAATATCCTACTGAAAAATCCTAATGTTTCTTAATGCATTTCCTTATGATGGTTTTATGAGAGAAAAAACGAAAACTAAATAAATATTTTAAAAGTTTTCTCTCAATATATAAACAATCTGTTTTTTTTTTGCATTACATAGACACCGATCATTAAATAGCCAATACTCACCGAGATTTAATGAGAAGTTGGAATAGTATTTGTCGAAAACAATACGGTCGGTAAGTGTTTCTCGCATTCAGCTTTTCTTTCTTTGCCATTAAGATATATCTTTTTTTTTGTCATTCTACTGTCCGTCCGATCAATCAAGAAGAGTCATTATGCTGAATGATTGATGACAGTTATCGTGACATTCTCTTTGAATTCATAATTAGTGTCCACTATGGGAGATTTCACTGTATACATCTAAACATTATTTATACGGATGAATGAGCACAAAAATCCATATGAAAATATTGCGTTTTACCTGTAGTATTATTTATATCTTCACCATACTTTCGTTTTTTATGTATTTTTTTTCAGTGTGTCTAATTTATTACGTCCGTGGACGCTTATAATGTGATAACAACAGGAAGAAGGATATAACAACACAAAACAAAAAAAGAAAAAAAAAGAAAAAAAAGAGAAAAAAGGGGAGATAACCAGAATACAGTATACGTAAAATGGAATGAAAAAAAGAAAAAGAAAGGAAGGGGTGAAATGGCTATAGAATGGAAAAGATGGAAGAAATGAGGATCATATACCAGATTTATCAGAATGATTTTCGATGAATTGAATCCAGCGGATTAGAAGTGACTCATGCCTATTCGTCATTTTTTTCACTCTTGTCAAACTAAAGAAATGTCCTATACCTAATTTCTGTTTTGACTTATCACTGTGCTGTTTCATTAATTTATTCGTGAAAGGATCCCAATTAAATAAATCGTTATAGAAAAGAGATTCGCCTAGGTCAGATCTGAATACTCGATTCAATCGTTTTTGTAAATAAGCTGAAACATATGATTCAAGTGAGCGTTCATTTAATATTGATGGGAGTTCGTGTGCTGCAATAAAGGGGCATCTATGTACTATTCTTAGACCTACTGTAAACTTACGTGTTAAGGCCGTTTGGTGAGAATTAGGTAGTAGGGGGAAAAACGGGAAAATCCATGCAAAGAAGGGAAAGCTGTATGCAAAGAAACATAGTCTCAATACATTAGTTGTTATTCTTTTATTTCTTTTTAACCATTTCAGCGTAATATATGAGCTTTTAATCTTTTCTATGCATCGGTCAACTGTTGGAGTGAGTGATAGCTTGTCCGTCCATTCAAATCCTAGATATTTAAATGTTTTCACATTCAAGTTGTTTCCCATCCATATATATTTGAACCTTAGGTTGTACAACTTGCAAGTGAAACAATTGTACAACCGTCTTTTTCACATTTATCGGCTGTTTCCACTGCTGGGCGTAGTCAAAGGGATTTTGGCATATTTCTGTCCCTTTTCTATTAATATATTCTAACATTTGTGGTAGACTTTTCTCTATTGGTGGTACTACAAGTGCGCAAAGATCGTCTGCAAAAATATGCGTAGAGCACGCACCCGTGCAGCGTATAATATCTGAGTGATAGATAATGAAAATGTACGGGCTTAATGAGCTTCCTTGCGGCAGTCCAACATTGATGTTAAATTTTTCTGATTTATATCTTCCGAATTCTACATATGCTTTTCGAAAACTTAGCCAATTTATTATTAGCTTTAACAATTCCAAGGGCATTTCCATACGATACAGCTTCGCAATAAGCCCTTCATGCCATACAAGGTCATATGCTTTCTTATAGTCTACGTAGATACTGAGAGTAGGAACGTTGGCTGCAAGATAATTCTTTACTTCCTGATAGATTGATAATACTCTTGTTTGTAGTAAGCACCCTTTTCTGAATCCTGACTGCTCCTCTGGAATTATATGGTTAGTTTCTGCCCAACATTTAACACGCTTTAGCAAAATCTTTTCGTACAGTTTTGAATGAGTTGCTAAAAGCGAAATAGGTCTTGTTTGATCACAATGAGGTATACTAGACTTAACTTTATTTAAAGTTATTATTTTAGCTATTTTCCAATCATCTATAAGAATTCCTTTTTGAAGCCATTCATTAAAACATTTACTTAAGCATCTCAGGTAGCCTGGTGGTAGACGTTTGATCATAAAGTTGGAGATGGCATCCCAACCTGCTGACTTTTTTGGTTTTAGAGTATTAATCATGTTTTTGAGTTCGTAGGAACATGTTAATTCAACACTTTTATTACATAATTTCAATTCGTCTAAAATATAGTTATAATCTTTTCCGACTTGAGCATCAAAGGGATCAGACTGGTTTAGTATAGGAGTTGTGAATAGATTAGAGTAATATTCATGCAGTTCTTTTGTTATTTCATATTGTGAAGTGACCACTTTATCTTTTACCCTGAGTTTGCAAAAAGGCAATCTATTCGGTCGATAAATGTTGGATAGGTGTTTCCAAAAAGTTGATTCTGATTTACCATGATTTTGTTGAATATTCGATAAAAAATCATTCCATCTGTTCGACCGATAGATATACAGTGGATACCAAAATTGATCAACCACCTGATTGAATTTTTTGGTTTTATTCATATCTCAAAAGTTGAATAAGCTAGAATGGTCTGGTTTTCACCGTAATGTAGCCCATAGTATCTCGTATTCATACACCACATCACAGGTCAAAATTTCAGTCTGTTGAGTTTCTATTTAAAAAATGATGAAAGACGATCATTTTTCACCGTTCCAAAATTGATCAACCACTTATTTTTATGATTGTCTTCGTGCGTATTTCAAATCATCATTTTCTTTATAACATACCATTTGAAAGAGCAACCTTTTCTCTACAAGATGAATTGCTTTTTATTGTACTTCCTTTATGGAAAAGAGTCACGCTTAGATGGTTTCAGAGCATACTAGAACCATACTCAAAATATTTGATAAAGTACGATATTTTAATTTAGTATCCAACTAATTTGATTTCTTAAGGTACCATCTGAAAGGGCGTCATAAACTGCATCGGAAATGCTGTTTCATTAGCTATTCTATTGTAGAATTGGGAGCTCAAAGATTCTCATGCACAGAGCAACCAAGCCAATCATGGATAAGGTTTCTTGTATTCTTCCATTAGCATCTCGAAGACGGTACCTGAACTTTTGCGATCAGTGCAGATTTATAGCGAATTCTTTGCTCTACAAACCTGTTATCTTTGAAATCGAAAATACTTATTTTCTTCTGAGCATTGTACACTTGTGTAACGGTACAGGACAAAAATTAGAGCTGGCTACTAACATCAACAACCAACTGAATAAAAACTTTCCCAACAAAGGAACCTATTATTAAAAATTATATGCCGCTTTGCTCTGTATTTCATAGTCTTTCAAATGAGATATCGTGTGAACAATTTTGATCGCCTCTTCAATGAAATCTGAATCAAGATTATTGTTGATGTTAGTAGCCAACTCTAATTTTTGACCTGTACCGTTACACAATTGTACACTGCTCATGAGAATGAAATTATTTTCGATTCCAAAGATAACAGGTTTGTAGAGCAAAAAATTCGCTACAAATCTGCACTGATTGCAAAAGTCCAAATACCCTCTTCGAGACGCAAATGGGAAAATACAAGGAACCTTATCCATGATTGGCATGGTTACTGTGTACATGAGAATCTTCGAGCTCCCAATTCTAATATAGAATAGCTAGTGAAACAGTATTTTCGATGCAGTTTATGATGCTCTTTCTGGTGATACCTTGAAAACTCAAATTAGTTGGAAACTAAATTAAAATATCGCAATTTATCAAATATTTCCGGTATCGTCCTAGTATGCTCTGAAAACACCCGAGTGTGACACTTTTCCATAAAGGAGGTATAATAAAAAGTAGTTCATCGTGTAGAGAAAGCTTCCTTCTTTCAAATGGTCTGTTAAAAAGAAAATTATAACTTAAAATGCATATGGAGAGAATCATAACAATAAGTGGTTGATCAATTTTGGAACGGTGAAAAATGACAGGCTTTTATCATTTCTTAAATAAAAACTGAACAGACTAAAATTTTGACCTGCGATTTGGTCTATGAATGCGAGATACTATGGGCTAAGTTAAGATGAAAACCAGACCATTCTAGCTTATTTATCTTTTGAGATATGAATAAAACAAAAAAATTCAATCAAATGGTTGATCAATTTTGGTACCCACTGTATATGAGTTAGTGTCGAATAGATTTTAAAATTCTATTCCACTCTATTTTAAATCTTCATGAGGATTTTTCTTTCTTGTTACGCATATTCAATTTTACTATGTGTATTCGAAGCTTATCTTCTCGTACGCATTACAGAATTACATTTGAAGTCTGTTCGATTTTAGTAGAATTTCATGAACTGCAAAGCTATTATCCGGTTTTCGACTTGAATCGAATATAATTGCTGTTACATTCTCAAGTTCTGATGCTGTTGGTAATCATCATTTGTACGTATATCATTTTCTATTATTATTAATTTCAAATAACGAACTGACTTGATTTAGGTTTAGAAGTTATCA
>CAJNSZ010000512.1:14011-47473 GCA_905329745.1 Rotaria sp. Silwood2
TGAAAAGTTTACTAACATCGCTTAAAACTATTATTATCTATTTAAAAGAAAAAGATTTACAATTTCTGGCAAAGATAAGCGATACATTTTTGGTTTCTTTAATATGACTCGAACTCCTCATGTTCGTAATTGTTTTCAATTTGTTAAATGATCTATTTGCAACAGTTGAGTTTTCGCTTAGCCTATATAGGTTCTTCGACACTTCGCAGGATCCTTTCCGATGTTTTTACACAGAATATTGACCAAGATGTCAGGAGACTACAGCTAACTTTGATAGAGTACTTCCATGAGTAGTGAGTTAGAAAAACATAAAGGTATTCAAACACTTTTTGACCTATTCTGGTTTATAGAGAATGTTTTGCTGATCATTTTCGTAAAAAAATATTTCTATTTTGATCAAAAAATAACGGTGCTAGAGCCAAATTACTGAAAAACATCGAATTGCTCCAAGATTCCAGAACAATTTGACGTTCTCCAGTAATTTGATCCTAGCGCCGGTATTTGTTGGTGACAATTGAAACATTTTTTTACGAAAATGATCAGCGAAAAATTCTCTACAAAATAGAATAGGTCAAATAGTTTTTGGATACCTTTGTGTTTTTTATGGTTGACTACTCATGAAAGTAATTGGAAAAAACGGCCAAATTCTGTATTGAAACTGATCTTACTAGATTTCAAGCGTCTCAATAAGCTGCTGACGCTGTAAAAAATACCATACGTCTTACAAGACAGTGCATCCATCTATGGTCCGATTTAGACTCAAGTTAGGCATGAAATACGTCTTAGCTTTAGACACTTGGATCAAATAAACATTGATGCGTCTTATTTTTTTAGACGCTTGATCCAATAGATATTAATGTGTCTTGTTTTTTATCGTAATAGAACATATGACCAACTGGTCACAAACAAAGAACGATTGGTAAGGTATTTAAAATGTTTCATGAAAAATATTTTTAAATATTTCTTTTTTTATATAATCGAGTAAACATGATAGCTTGAGATGATTTTTTTTTCGGAAAATAACATCATTTTTATCAGGTACATATCTACTTAATCTTGTTTTTTTACCTTTACTTGATTAAATACTAAGTTTTATTTAATTTAAATATTGATAAATTTTTATAGGTTGTTTTGTGCATCGTTAACTATTTCTGACTTTGCTTCACACTATTTCTAGCTACTAAAATAAGTAAGTGTCTATTTACTGTTTTTAAATCATATTTATTTTACCCTTGATAGTTTTCTTAAGGCTTGTTTTCTCATACTGAAGATCGAAATTTTCCTTTACAAATGAATTTAGCATATCAAGCAACATTATGTATGAAAAACACGTAATTAGATATAAACCATTATCACAACTGGTACATACTGATTTTATAACTTAAATATGAAATTATCAAGAAGAGGTAAACAAAAGATTGGCTCTCTAATTTATTGTTTTTTATTATAAACTTCGTTTTCATTCTATATCCGCTAATCTTAGTAGTATTCGTATTTTACAACTGTTACTACATTTTCAAACATCATTGAAATATAATAGTAAGCAGAAGATGACTATTTTTAATCATGTTGTTGTACAACATTTCTACAAACAACAAGAAGTAAGTATTGTTTTGTGTTTAATTTGCTCTTATATCTTTCCATTTCAGATAAATGAGATCAATTTTATAGCAATTAGAATTTTTGCTTAGATGCTGATGATTACAACGTGTTTTAAAGACAATTATTTTTTTTAAGAACTTTGACTTATTAATCAGCATACACAATTCGATCAACATTTAATGATTGAGAAGTTAATGACTTAATTTAAACTTAAGGTATTTAAAGACATTATTTTAAGTGATTTAGTAAGTCTTAGAAATTGTTGGTAACTTATTCCTTTTTTTGCTAAATTATTTTTGAAAAATATTGTAGTTTCTCAATAATAAACTTTTTTCCTTGTTTATTTCAGTTTTTCGCCTTGTATCACTATGTTATGTGTTTATTTTTCTAGATTTGATAAAAATTACGAATATCTTTGCGATGACAACTATTTAATTAACTTCGACACTATGTTACTCGGTAATTCAGCTGCTCTAGGAGCTACTTATTCTAGAAATGATTGTATTTAGATATGAATAGTAAGTATAAAGAAACTATTTTCGATAAAATAATGTTTTTAAAATTTTTTTGCAACTAATTCTATTTTTTTTTCAAATTTAACGAAGCATTGTATTGAAAAAAATTTGAAAGAATTAAATTCTCGTTAAAAAAATGTGAAGTTGAATTTGAAAAAAATTAAAGCTGATGAGAAAAAATAAAAAACTATCTTATCGAAAATATTTTCTTAATACTCGCTATTCATATCGAAATGCCATCATTTCTAGAATAAGTAGCTTCTAGAGTAGCTGAAGTGTCTAGGAAAGACGGATGTAAGACGCTTCTCTCATTGGTGAAGATTGTCCAACTAAAAGCAAACATGACGCTCAAATGTCTACAATCTGTCATCCGTTGACACTTGGAGCATCTAATTTAAAGTTACATCTACCAATTGGAAATCGCTCAAAGTGTCTTACAAAAGCATATGAACTGTCTTGTATATACACTTCATGAGTCTTGAGTTTTTAGAGTGAATTTATTAAAAAAAAACTTGGAACTCTCCTTTATCATCAGGGAAAAAATGAGCTCATTTGGTCGAAAAATGGCGGTCATATTTAATTTTCTTTTCGGTCAATGAATTTCCGGACACCCTGTATGTAATACTGGGCGACAATCGAATGTAGTTGCAGTATTTTGTTCCATTTTAAATAGCAGTAAATAACGGTCGTATGAACTACTAAGTAATCATATTTAGTAATAATACATATTTTCTTGTTCGTCAGTTGTTATGTTCTAAAATAATGCTCGAGTTGTTTACTTTAAAAGATATCCTCATAAATATTGTTGTTTCAATAAGTCACTGCTTTTGTGAATGAATGATAATAATTTTACAGTTATAACTTCTTAGTTATACATAAAATATTGATCATTACTTCACTCTGCTAGCCTTTGACTGCAGTATTTCTTTATCCCAGCCTTCTGTGCTTTTGATGCAAACAAAGATCGCGACTGAAAAAATCAATAGGAATTTTTATGTTGATGTGTAGATCTCATATCCACAATGGCGGATGGGTCTCTTGATGCCTACGGTTTCTCTGACGTCGACAAGGAGCCCATGCGAAGACTACCACCGCTGAGAGGCTTTGAAAATATCCCTCTCGTATCTCTTGCAGAAGCTACGTAACTACTCATACCATGTGTTTCAGAAATCGAAAATATGAGTGACATAGTCCAAGGACACAATATTCAACCACAAAATGATTTAACTGTTGACGAATCATCTGTCATTGTATTGCACTCAATGGAATGGTCCACACGAAAAAACTCATTCTATATCATAAATAGGGATGCAACGGTGATGATAACCGTAAATACGACAACCGATTTTCACCGGTATTTCACGAAGCAAAGGACTTTTTTTTAGAAAATAACGATATTTTATAAAGGTTGACGGAAGTAAATCGGGGTCGGGGAATCCGAATCTGCAATCAGTTTCTCAAAATTTCATAGTCGATTTTTTCAATAAAGAAAGAGTTTTTCGAGACAACCGCGATATTTTATATACAACAGCTTGTTCCAAAATGAAAAAAATTAGTACACAATGTTGAGAAACTGATGGCAGATTTGGATTCTCGCACCTCGATTTAATTTCGTCAGCCTTTATAAAATATCGTTATTTTCTCAAAAAATCCTTTGCTTCGTGAAATACCGGTGAAAACCGGTTGTCGTACCTACGGTTATCGCAGTAGACCGGTAACCGTACCTGCGGTTATCGGTTTAGGCCGGTGAAACAGTGACGATATACCGGTGAATCACCATCACCGTTGCATTGCTAATCATAAATAATACACTACGCAATTTATATCAAGAGGCATATTGCTGTCACCTTGGTTAAAGCTTTTAAAACTCTTTCTAACTGCTCTCTGGAGGCTTCTACTGACTGGTTCTCAAACCATCCATCAAGTAATCAAATTAGATTTTGGAGAAAAATGTAAGGAAGATACACGAATTGTTTGGCGGGGCTTTTGTTCATGTACAAGAGCAGTTGAAGTTCTGGAAAACGACCCCTTTTTTCGAACGACAGGGTCAAGAATTCCATTTGCTATTGAATGTGACACAACAAAACATGTTCGTTAGCATTCGTTCTATCAAAACGAAGATGAGATATTTCTTCTTCCTGGTCAAGACTTTGAAATTCTGTGATCGATGGACATGGGTCATAACGTTTGCCTGAATAAACTATATGAAAAACAGTTTTTATTTTATCTTGAAGCACGTGCAAACGAATTTTACGTAGATGCTTTTCTTCGAGTGCGTTCAGACGCACTTAATGCGTGTTAGCAAAAAGAACTCTCTTCAATTCACACATATCGAAGCAGGAATATTCGCTAAAATGCGTTCAAACATTCACTGCTCTCAGATGCGTTTGAACGTTAACACATCCGGACGCGTCTAACTCGCTGGTAAAACACAACGCATTGAAATCTGGGACTCAATCAGCCACATTTTACGCTTTAAACACATCTATAAACAGCTTCCGAATGCGTTTCTTTACTATTTTCTTTAATATCGCCGTTTAGACGAAGGCTTCCTGTGTTTCAGAGTAATATGGGCACCACTGCTACCAAATCATCCATCACAACAGTACAAAATCCAGCTTCTAAGCCCAAACCTTCCGTACAATCGGTTAAGGTTTCCTATAAAGAAAAACAAATAACTGATGAAGACATTGAGCGTGTAATCAAGGAGGCACTCATACAACAACAATGCATAGAACTTGATTTACTCTCGAACAAAATTACACATACAGGTGCTGCAATACTTGCCAAGGCATTGCGAAATAACACAGTAAGACAGTTATGCTATTTATGTCTTGATATAGGTACTTTGAAGAGACTTTAAAGTCATATACATGAGCTATTCATGAATTATACATGCAATCAGTGATTAAAAGTATAACTCTTTATAAGAATTTTTATATTTCATATAGCGAGATACAGTGTATAATTTGGTATCATATGAACCGGAAGAGAAAATGGCAATAGATGTGAGATGCCAGAAAAAAGAACTGTATTCACAAAACAAATGAACACTTGAGATCTTAAATGCAGTATTGTCATACGTTTTACTCTTATGAGAACTGCTTGATGAAACTAGTGAACAAAAGACAATAAGATTTGTGTTTTTCGTCGTGACAATCTGTCTATGTTTTCTTATTTCTACTACTAGATGCTGATCTGTTCTGAAATATATGCTTTGATACATATTTTTCATGATCCTTATCATTTCGTTTGATCCATTGTATGGTATACTATATTCTGATTGGGTTGTTTTCATAGAATCTTTATTTTTGTTAAGAGAATGTAGAAAATGTTCTGTAATTTATTAGTTCTATTTCGTATGAATTTCACTCATAGAGCAAAACCAATACAGACTGTTGTTCAATTTTGAGGGTGTGGTTTAGGTGTAGGTAACCCACACCATTCTCAAAATTCATAGCGACACTTTTGATAAAATGGATTACTTTTTAAATACCTACAATCTAAACCGAAAGCCTTTGGAGGCATTCCTGTATTTAAAAACAATTTCATTCTCATGATTGAAATTGAATCATTTTTGACACTATTCTCACTACGAGAAATATCATCAGAGCACGGCACATTAAATATATAATAACACAATAGCATCGTTCTTTACGACCATCAACATTATTCAATAGACATTACATCTCAAACTTCAAATACATGAATATTCACCAACCCTCACTAACTATTCACTTTTTTATATCATTTTACACAAAGTCGCATCTGTTTCTTCTTCCTACTATTCCATTGGACGTTTTCACTACCGATCAGCTAATAGTTCATGAAGACATCGATGTTTATTTGCCACATATCTCATCAATAACTTCATATCATAAAAATTCATTACAAACTACATCACGAGATAAAACCGTGACACTCATTTATTATTCGTCTATATCATATAACCATACACATTTTTTTATCACAGACACTCACCACACTTAATCTCGGAAGCAATAAAATCGGACCTCTCGGAGCACAACATCTGGGTGACACATTACAACATAACATCGTGACCATCATTTTCAATTCATCTATATAATATACCCATAAACACTTTTTATCATAGACACTCACCACACTTGATATATTCGATAATCAAATCGAAGACAACGGGGCACAATATCTAGCTCAAGGATTAACGAATAATACCGTAACCCTCATTCTTAACTCATCTATATGATAGACCCATAAACACTTTTTATCACAGACACTCACCACACTTGAACTCGTATTCAATCAAATCGGACCTCTTGGAGCACAATATCTGGCTGAAGCATTAAAAACTAACACAGTGAACCTGATTCTCTGCTAATCCATGCCATATATCCATAACCACGTTTTGATGATAGACACTTACGACAATTAATCTCGGAAGCAATAACATCGGACCTCGCGGAGCACAACATCTGGCTGAAGCATTAAAACATAACACCGTGATCATCATTCTCAATTCATCTATATGATATACGCATAACTACTTTTTATCACAGGCACTCACCACACTTGATCTCGTATTCAATGAAATCGGACCTCTCGGAGCACAACATATAGCTCAAGCATTAATAAATAACACTGTGAACCTCATTCTCTACCAATCTATATTGTAAACTCATAACTATACTTTTTATTATAGACACTCACCACACTTAATATCCACAATAATGAAATCACACACAATGGAATGAAATATCTAGCTCAAGCATTAATAAATAACACTGTGATCCTCATTATCAACTGACCTATATCATAACCCCATAAGCATTTTTTATCACAGACACTCACAAAAATGTATATTGGAAGCAATGAAATCGGACCTCTCGGAGCACAACATCTAGCTGAAGGATTATCAAAAAACATCGTAACACTCATTCTCTACTCATCTATACCATAAACCGACAACCAATTTTTCTCGCAGTCACTCACCACAGTTCATCTCCAATCGAATAAAATCGCGGACAACGGAGCTCAATATCTAGCTCAAGCATTATCAAATAATACCGTGGCCCTCATTCTCTAGTCATGTATTCAATATACCCATATCCACTTTTTATCACAGACACTCACCACACTTCTTCTCGGAATTAATGACATCACAGACAATGGAGCACAATATCTAGCTCAAGGATTAACAAATAATATCGTGACCCTCATCCTCAATTTATCTATATGATATACTCATAAACACTTTTTGTCACAGACACTCACTGCACTAAATCTATTCTCCAATCAAATCACAGACAACGGAGCGCAACATCTAGCTCAAGCATTAACAAATAACACTGTAACCCTCATTCTCAACTCATCTATATCATATATCCATAACAACATTTTATCACAGACACTCACTACACTAGATCTCTACTCCAATCAAATCACAGACAACGGGGCAAAATATCTGGCTCAAGCGTTAATAAATAACACTGTGATCCTCATTTTCAACTTACCTTTAACATGAGCCCAGAATCATTTTTTATCACAGACACTCACCACACTAGAACTCTCCTACAATCTAATCGCAGACAACGGAGCACAATATCTAGCTCAAGCGTTAATAAATAACATTGTGATCCTCCTGCTCAACCCACCTATATCATAACCTGATAAATATTTTTGTATCACAGACACTTACCACACTTGCTCTCTCCCAGAATCAAATCACAGACAAAGGAGCACAATATCTAGTTCAAGCATTATCAAATAATATAGTGACCCTCATTTTCTAATCATCTATATCGTAAACCCATAACTACTTTTTATCACAGACAGTCACCGAATTATATCTCGACGGTAATCAAATTGATGGCAATCTTGAAAAACGTTTGAAGGAATTGATTGAGCGGAATGAGAAGCAGAAAAAAGCGTGATGTTAGTATGGAGGATGGTTCGATCAAGAGTTGAAGCAAGCCGATCAACATGTGACTTCTAAGTTTGCCTTTATTTTTGAGCTGACAATAAAGTGTCAACGGTTTGAATGAGATATGCTTGATAATGATGATATTGTAATAGTATCTAGTGAAATGATGAATATAAAGAGTTTTTTATCTTTTGTGGTGATACATTTGCTGCGCCTGAACGCGATTTAAATTCGAAGAGCGTCTAGCCGCGATTTATCGACCTTCGCATCTGGCCGTGCCTGAACGGGGTTTTATCTGAAAATGCGTCTCCAGTGAAACATTTATGCGTCTAGACTCGGTTTTAGTTGGAACCGCGTTTGGACGCAAAACAATCTTTCACATGGACCGCACCTAGACGTATTCGATATACCTCCGATTAATATACGAACGAAACTCGATTCAGAAATCTGTTAAGACAAAAAAGAATTTACAATATTGATTTTAAATCCACCAGAAAATAACTATCAACATTTTCTATAGAATTAATCTAATCTGAACAATGTTGAATCCTCAACAATTTTGAAGTTCTTCTTCACACAAAAGACGGAGTAAATGCATTTTTTAATAGAATAGAGTAGACACATCAACTCTGAAACATCGGGACTCTAAAAATGAAAAAAAATGAAAGTTTAGAAAAACAATAAACAAAATTTTTTTCAAAAAGAATACTCTGCATTATTCGAAATTTTTAAAATGATTTAATTTTATTTACTTAATGCACAATTTTTCTGGATACGTATATATATTTATGCATACAACAATAATTAAAATATTATATGTGCAGAGAATTTCATTGATACATGCATTTGTAAATAAGTTTCTAACAGACGACCTTGAGGGTGTGGGGTGTGGGGTGTGGATGTGAAGTGTGGGTGTGGGTGTGGGTGTGGGTGTGGGGTGTGGGCTTGGGTGTGGGTGAGGGGTGTGGGGTTTGGGTGTGGGTGGTATGGGTGCTGGCCTTTTCAGCATGTGCACGCATAGCCACGTCCACCCGCACCCAAACGTACACGTACACCCACACATCCACCCTCACATCCACACCCACACATCGACACCCACACCCACACCCACACCCACATCCACACCCACACACACAGCCACACCCACACACACAGCCACACCCACACCTACACCCACACCCACACCCACACCCACCCATATTGGTTTTTTTTATGTTTCCTACCATATGAATAGGAATATGCTCAGTTATTTGTTTTTGAATACTGTGTTTTTGTGCGTTTCCTATCATGTGAATAGAAATGTGTTCATGGTTCTTTGTTTTTGAATATTGTTGCGGCTAGTTGAGTTTGAATAGTTATCAGATGTCTGAATACTATATGAGGAAAGAATAAATATAATCAGAAAAAATTCGTTAGGCGGGGTTCATATCTGCATGCATGCTCATGCATGCAGTTTTGAATGCATTGTCATGCATTGAAAATTTAATGTACGTAATCATATGATAATGCAACCTGTTTAATGCAATGATATTGCATTGAAGTGATTATCCCTTGCAATGAATTAAACTAAGCAATGCATTATAATGCATGAAATGGGTTGCATTATCATGTAATCGCATCCATTGCGTTTCTGTTGGAAAATAATGCATTGCAATGCGCATTATTTTGGAGAAACGGCTACACGGGATAAGTGTTTCTTTTTTAAAATTCGAATTTCTTTCACTTTTTATTATATTTCCATCGCCCCAATATGACGCTATCTTTATACACATTTGTTTCGATAGATCTCTGTAAAAAAAATAATCCAAATAGTATGAATTCCATTAATCATGAAAAATCACGAGTTAGCTCACGTGCTACAGTTCACAAATTATCGCTTCATAAGTTTAACTAATTTTCTGCACTTCATAATCATCGGAAATTACACTATTACGATTGTGTTTGCAGTACTGAAACTAAATCAATGTGTACGAACGACAGTGTATTATGTGCACGATATATGGGTATTCCTGTAGGAGGAAATTGTGAGTGCGGAGCACGGGTCTTGGTGTGCCAGATGCATGATATGAGCATGGCTGTATTTTAGGAATGCTGTGCTTGAGGAAAAGGTTCACACCAACCACTAACCCACAATCACAGCCACTCATCACACTAGCACTCACATTCATACCCACACCCCACTCTTGAGTGAAGCTTGATTCAAAGACATGAGTCACTGTAAGAAGAAATACAATAGTTCTTATTTTGGGTACTGATGACGTTTTCCATATACTGTCAGTACTAAGATCCTGTTCGAATATCCGAAATAATTTGAACTAATTATTCGTGATTGATCTTCATCCAATGGTATTATTTGCCAATGGCAAGATGTTACTTGCAGCTGGCGTTACTGCAGCAGCAATAGTAATAACATCTAAATAAATATGATAAGTTGTAGCGAGTTTAAAACCTTCCGTCCTGTATAATATCTAGGCAATATGTTGTCAAATCGAGTTTTGCTCGTTATAGTTTTAGATAGCAAGCTCTTATTGTTTTAAGATATAATATAGAATACGTTTAGAATTTGAATACAGACGTGTTTTATATATCGATTTATCAGTTCAAATGAACGATGAAATGTCCTGGTGTACGTGTCTTCCTTCGAGATATTGAGTGTACAACCTCAATTCTGTTGTTCACAGCTTACAATTACCCAGACTTCAACATCAAAGTCAGTAAAAATAAGACTTACTCTTTGTTTTAGTGTTTCATTGTTAAACTTTCCTGTATTTATCTATCCATTTTGACAGAAAATGCTGTAATTTGAACGCATTTTCTTTCAAGCACAGTTGTCTGATCAGAGAGTTGCATTAGCTTTGTGGTTGACCAAGTTGGTCAAAGAGTAAATGTTTGAAAACACATCCTCTTGATAAGTGTGTCTCTGATACTGAGCGGTTGCAACTCTTTTTTTGCAATGGACGTCGTCCTATCATATTTTCTTTCATTTCAATTCATAAGAATAGTGAACGGCTCATAGAGTGTAAGCATATGACTTCCATTTTCCCATCAAAGAAAAGCGATCACTGCAAATACTCTTTTAGAATCGTATAGTGGCCTCGAAGTTTCCAAGAAAACATTCAAAACTTTCCAGTGGAATGCAGGATTCACTAATCACAACAGACAACAAATTTATGATTCTGTCGACTTCGGCATAAATCCTAACAGTAGACAAGTATGTGTCTTTCGTGATTTATAACAAGAAAGATCGAAATGAGTGATGGGAAACTAGAATGTTCCATCATCCATATGAAATGGTTATTCACATCATATAGAGAGTGGAGAATGAACAGTGAAACGATTGTGTTCCTCAATTTGCAACAGTCGCACAATGATTCAAAGCATTGTATCTAGACAGGTTCGGGCTTGGGAATAATATCATGTGAACTATAAAAGTTAGCCACAGAGAGTAGCACAGATGGAAAAGTTAAAAATGTCGGAAACGTAGGTAAAAAGCAAGAGAGATTGACACCTAAGAACGGATATTCAGCATCTGATCAGAAATACACGTTCAAAGTACAAAGAAATGTGGGTTGGTTCCTCCACAACAGACAGACAGCACGGATTCTTGAACCCTGAAATGTATATTCTAAAATATGTATTTAGATAATTATTCACTGGACATTATCCACAGTCTGCGTCTAGAGAATACAGGATGGTAAATAATGTGTAGTTTCTGCCTGTTTGTCTATTTGAAACACGTTTTTTACACTATTGTCTATATGAACATGAACACAAATCATCATTTTATTTTATAAATCCAGAAAAATTTTATGTTCTCAGAAGTTATTTCTGCTTAAGGTGATAGAACCCTGTTAGAATCATTTAAGTGCACTGAAAAAAAAGGATACCATACCGAAACAGTTTTGCAATGAAATCGAAACCTTAAAAAAAGGTTTCATAAGAACTTTATATATCTTAAAAATGACTGTCAACGGTCTAGAAAACTATTAAAAATTTCGCAGCAAGTACTAAACTCTCTTTGGTTTCGCATGGAATCTTTTCCTGTCAGTGTATCGATTGTTTGCCTACTATCTGTCTTTATGTGATCAGAAAAAACCTTATGTTGTATTCGAAAGAAAAGCTGGTTTTCATTTTGATTAAAGAGATTACATTCCTACAAACTCGTTCGATCTAGTCGAGTCTTCTAGAGAGTTCTATCAGAATCCTACTTATCCTAACAAAGAAACTGTTTGTACTGACAGTTGATTTGTTTAACTATATTCAGGTCAAATTAGAGGTTTCATTGCCAAGCTAACAAATTTAAAATATGACGTGCTGATGGTGTACATGAACAGAAATATCCAATTTGTAATTTATTCACAATCTATTACCAGGTGAAAAGTTAAAGGTTAAAGATCAATGATTAATGATAAAATCCAACGACTGATGAATGTCTCAAGCTCAAACTATACAACTCTTTATATAATAATCCAATGACTGAATCCTCGGCTCTCCCAACACCAAAGAATGAGAAGCATATCTCATACATAGAATTACGGAACATAATTTATGAGGCTGAAAGAAACATAGACAATAGAGAGAGAGCAAAACATGTTACAGCGAAGGAAAGACGGCATATCCAAGTACATGAATGTTAAAGGATAGTCTTTAAACAAAAGCAATCGGGGAGTTTGCACAGAGTCTGGCTACAGTGATATATCGTTGCCTTGGATTTTCAGCGTCATTTATTCTGTTAGATAATTCTGCGCATGAGATATGCTTCTCATTCTTTGGTGTTGGGAGAGCCGAGGATTCAGTCATTGGATTATTATATAAAGAGTTGTATAGTTTGAGCTTGAGACATTCATCAGTTGTTGGACTTTATCATTAATCATTTATCTTTAGCCTTTAACTTTTCACCTGGTAATAGATTGTGAATAAATTACAAATTGAATATCTCTATTCATGTATACCATCAGTACGTCATATTGTTAATTTGTTAGCTTGGCAATGAGACCTTTAATTTGACCTGAAGATAGTTAAGCAAATCAACTGTCAGTGCAAACAGTTCCATTCTACGGTAAGATCACTTTAACTTTCTGGGCACTGGTTAAACATCTATCTACAGACCCAACTGTTTCATTAAAGAATAGTAATAATTACATAAATTCTTCAACTTTCTTTATCAATGTTGTCAATTGAAAGTTTATTTTATTATTGAAGACTGGTCCATTTTATGAACCTGAAATCAGAACAATTGACTAGTGAAAAACTCGTGTCTGTTAACTCAAAACAGTTGTTTGCAGTTTAAAAATCTAAAAACTATCAAAACTAAGAGAAACATCGAAGAAAGGCAATTAGTTCGTTTTTTCTAGACTGCGCAAGATGACATGCATCTCATTTCGTGACATGATAGTTTTTCATTTTTCAAATATTTTACACGTAACTAGAGTCATTTTCAAGCGTCTTCATACATGCGAAGTTCAATAGCTTTCAAATATTTAAAATATTATCACTAATTCGCATTAGAAAGTAAACTTTTATTACCTAGCCTATTACTTACCAGCAGTAGTCATGATTGTTATTTGAACTGGTGTTGACAGAGTCGTTACATGAAAAGAAAGAATAATAAAGAACTAATGGAACAGTTGAACTTTTACGGTTGATACAAAAAACACTCTGCCTAATTCAGGTCTGACTAAATATAAATGTTCAGTTCAATCGCACGAATACTTCGAAACTCTCCTAGCGCATTATGTTTCACTGTAGAGATTTATTATGAGTGTTAAATACTTTGACCAAACTGACGATTTTTCAACATCAAAATCATTTAGAAAAACTTGATAATGGCAGGCTAGATTCAGAATAGGCAAACTTCTGAGGAAATTTCTTCACGAAAAGCTTCTGAAAACAAAACAATAAATACCAAAATGAGAAAAAATTACTGTTCTCCGGCAAACAAAAAATTTTACTGCCCATGTAAACAAAAATAGTGCAGTATCTTTCTCTAAATACCTATTTCAATAGAGATAGAGGAGTAGAACTAAGAACATTTATCTAAAAGATACATTATTCTATCGACCTGGTCAGAAAAAAGACTGAAAAAAACTAGCTATTAAAGCACATACATAATGGTATTCTCGTCCGATTCAAAAGATCTAGTTCAGATATATCGGTTCTTATCTCATCTAATTCGATTATTTTAGCCTTAAAACAGTATAAAATTAATGAAGAACTGGCAAAAAAATCTCGTGTTCTTTAGGCTACATGACGCTAGGAATTAATTCAGCTAGAAGCTTGACGTCATTGTTATTTTATGGTATTGATAAGAATTATATTGTCAGAAGGCTTTTATTATTAATATATTCAATGCCCTACATAAACTTTTTTGTTAAAGTCCCACTTTTATTTTTCTCATTAGTTCGTGGCATCCCTTTGAGATTTACATTTTTCTAGGATCATTACTTAGCTTCTTATTCCAATGTCCTCAGGATATTCTTGAAGACTACACTAACCTCATGGTACATCAGTCAAACATTCTTCGTGTCATGCTAAATCAATAGAAGTTTAAATTGCATGAAAACAAAACCATCCAGGCTAGATAATTATTCGTAAGTCTTACAAATGCAGAAATAATGCCATTAAGCTATTGACGAAATTAAAACAAAGTTATCGCTTTTGAAGAAAAATTTTCGGCTAATTTTGATTTTCAACTGTCAAAAATCTGTATGTTGGTCATTCGATTTATATTGTTTCGAGGCAATAATCATCTAGGGGTCTACTTTTTGGATCCCATCAAGAGTTATGTTTTTGTATAGTTTTAATTTGTTACCTCTCTGTTCTACAGCAATAGATCGGATCTTGGCAAACTCATCTTATTTTGTACTAATGTATTCAGTTCTTAATGAAAGATGAGCTTCACGCTTCGCTTTCATATGATGTATTTGAATTTTATAGCAGAATTACTATTTTTTAAAATATAAATGTAAGAGATACAATGGTATCGAATGCTATTTTTTCATGAAAACCGGTGCGACTAGTATATATATAAATGCATACGAATATTGACTCCAACTTTGTATTCAATATCTCGTTACTCATCTATTCTTTACTTAGAACTTAATCGACTCAACCGTAGAGAAACATCAATGATCAGCAGAAAGAATTTTAATTTCTAAGAGACTTCAAATATGCAAGTTTATTTCATTGCATCTAACGTCAGGATTCCTTCGAATTTCTACACTGATATCTGAAGTAGTAAGTTAGTTCTCTTTATGTTAGAAGAACAAATTATAACAATAAAATCTGCTCAATTTTAACCAAATAAATTAACTGAGTCAAAATTTTCACAAAAATTATTGTCGAAGCTTCGTGTTGTTTTTCGGACACTTCGCCATAACTACACAGTTCATTTTTTGTCTTAGATTTGAATAATGGATGCACTGAGCTAAATATGAGGATTACCTGATCTTACTACTTTCCATGAACAGACTGTTAAGTCGATGTATAAAACCAATCCATCTTCAAATGTCAGTGTAACGCTCAGTGGTCCAGGACAGGAACTGGACTGCGGAAGGCGGCTCCCATCTGGACATGGCTTCAATGCCGCTGCATATGCTGTGTCGAATGTAGCTAAAAAATCAACCTCGAGAAGAACATCTTCCTGGGATACCTTGTCCCTGCACTGTTGCCAATCAATATCTCTATAATAAAACAAAAGTACAGAAAATACTTGTGAATGAAAAGTAAAAAGCTTTTAAAAACCTTCGCTTTCTGCCGTTACTTGATAGAGTATTCACCGGAATGAAAGCATATGCAATAGTCAACTGTATCTTTCCTTGAAGACCGTATGCTTTGCCAAGCTGAATATTCGCAAACAGTAGTGCAGTGCAAATGAAAAACAGTCGCATACCTGTTCAACCAGTTCATTTGTATTTGCCAATTTCAAAGATGTCGGGTTCTTTAAGCTTGTTATGTATACCACAGAGAAGCTAAGTGTAACTGAGATAAATATCAAATGAAATCATTTGGCCAGATGAAACGCTGTATTATATTACTCTTAGCAGGTTTGATTGATTTAGTTGACAAATATACCGGTATCAACGACAAGATCACCACTATTGCGACAATTACAATAACTATTGGAATATACAGGTTATACATTATTGTTATCCATGAAGTTTGAACTGTGCGTCTGAAAATAAGATACTATTTCAAAGTCAATTCTTCAGTCATGTGATAGTTAAAGTAACTGCATCATTTCCTGACCTTGAAAAAAGAGCTAATGTTGAGAATAGGTACACAAAACCCTCTCTGATTCAACTCTATGCGAACTATCATCAACCAATTATGTTTTCTCTATTCTCTAGTAGTGATTTGATTTTTGGTACTTAAAAGACCTGTCAATAAAGTCCTTTACATTCAGATCTTAGAAACGTGACATATTTTTTCTGTGTACAATTAAATTATCTCAAGTGGAGTTTTGAAGTGAATCGATCAAAATTAAGTCACGATTTGTTAACATCAAACTACTGATTAGCAATATTCACTTGAAAACGATTTTCATTACGAAGATTACATCTTAAATAATTCAAAATATTTGTTTACTAAACTTTCATCGCACACTGCTCATTTTTTGGGCTTTCAAATGAAGAATCGCATGCAACTGAACTTCAAAAACTGGTTAAGATAAGGTCTTCACAAGTAGATGATAGTGTTGAGCTAACAACTTCATGACATACTGTCCAATCGATGTTCGATAAGAATCTACGATCATGGTTCACTGAATTCTATGTTCGGTAAAAAAAAGCGAGCCCAAATAATTGAGTTTTAAATAGCATTCATCGTGTAGACGATACTTTTTTGCGAGTACTGTAAATGTTAATCAATCGTAATCGGGTTTTCTACAAAAACTCTGGAGATTCCTCTAAACAATCAGACTTCGCCCTTAGCAAATCAAAATAATCGTGATTTTCTTAGAAATATTTTCATTAGCTCGACAAGAGGAGACTAAACAGCCAAACTGAGATGGAGTTGTTCGCTACTCATCACAACTGGTTGTATGGCAATAGTTTCATTCGGAAAGCGATTTAGCAGCTAAAACGTTCCCTCGTGAGTCACTCAGAAACTCATTCTAACTCATAGTGCTCAAGAACAAGACAAGAGACGTACCCGAGTATCATTGTCAAAAATGCACTGATTGTTTGGCTTCGTATTTGGATGGCGTAGAAATAATGAAAAAATATGTTTATTATAATCTACAATCAAGTGAAGAACATGTCATAAAATCATCAAGTTAGAAGGAAAGCAGAAAGAGTAGAATGTGAGCTAGTTTAAATATCATCGTCATTAATGAGTTCTAATAAATCTTCGACAAATAAATAAATTTCAGTAGCTTCTCTTCAAAGACAAAAATGATGAGCTGAATGGTTGGTATTCTTCCCAAGCGATCATAGAAGAGGTAATAGATCTAACCTTTTTTGTAGTCGTGGCGGAAGGTCTTATATAGTCTTTTTATAATAAGGTTTCACATCTTACTAGTCCTAAGTCATTGGTAGTAGTCCAGAGCTCATGTTCTGACTATTCAAGTGTCGCCCGTCCGAAAGTGATTTGAACTAAAAAAAACGAAAGAGCGTTCACGACGTGTAGCAGGACGAGTTGCAGTATTATGCAGTAGTGGAATCTGAACTTGTCTAAATGATAGAAGCATAGGAAAGAAAGTTTCGTTCCATTATGTAAACAATGTGTCACTTACTAAGCGTTTAGTCGATTGAACTATACAATCAGTGATCAACTTCTACATGTTGATAGACATATTAAACTGTTATTTAGTAAAAATTTATTCAAATTTTTTCGAATTTCTCTATGAATAAAAGTGTGTATCATAGATAAACAAATTAATTACATGAAATAAATAGAACTAATTCAAATTTTATTCACATCGATGAAACCGAGGACAAAATAGTTTGAATTAAGAAAAACTGAAATTAACAAGAATAAATTGAAAATAATCTGAAACGAAAAATATTTTGCTTCGATCTTTATAGCGAAGTGTCAAATTCGAACGAGTGAAATCTTGAGAAGCAGGCTATATAAAAGATCTATCTATTAAAGATTGCGTTTCTTTATTAAAAACATCTTGTGGAGTCATTTTAGTGTTCCTTTACAGCTTACTCTAAAAACGTTCTTCAGTTTCTATGCACGAAAAACTCGTTTCCATGGTCATAAGATCTAATGAGCACGGTGCCTTTTCGCGCGTATAATACATGAAGAGATCTTTGCACAGTAGTAACAAATTAGATAAAATGTTGATGTGTATTAATTCAAAGACCTCTTCATCTTCGACTTTCTTCTGGAAAATCAGAAATGCTTGCACCACAAAACAGTTTTCGATAATTAAAGAAAATATAACTTTATGTATATACGTCATGGTTTTATATGTAAGTATTTCGTTAGAGTTTGTGAACGCATTTCTTTTCTCAATAAGGTAGAAAGGCATGTTTCCAAATAGGCACAAAAGAAAGCACAGAATGTGTATTTAGCTACTGGTTTCCTATAAATAGTTTCTTCATAAGACAATCGTATTCATTTAAGTTAGCTTGAGATTAATACCTACGCTGGTAGCGACTTCACTGTGAACGAATTCCATATATACTAAACAAATGTTGATATAAGCAACTGAATTAAATGATGTTTGATAAAAAAAAATAATTTTCCTTTTTACACTTATTTAGTTATCGAAAAGATAAAATGTTGCCAGTGATAAGTCTTAGCCTTGCAAAAAAAAACAACGCTACCAGATATCGTACCAAAATGCTGGGCTACCTTGACTGTATTCTTCTAAGAACACTTTTTACGAGTCATGGTCTCCATTTTTACACGGGATAACATCTATTTCTTTTTGTTTTTACTCTGCAAAAGTGAAATAAGTAAAACAAACTCATTTGCTAAAGATATATTGAATAAAAAATAAAGTGAAACTAAGATTTCTTGACGGAACTGTCAAAAAATATGACTTATTTTAGGGACATAATATAAGATCTCCTTTTAACTTATGAATGATAAGACAAAATAGCAGACTCCAGGTCTTCTAATGTGTCACGGGCTGTAATCGTCCTTTTCATATGACGATTGAAGTTACTTTCAGTTTTAAATTTTCAAAATTTACACTGAAAAAAACTTCTTAGAGAAGCTACTTTGAGGCTAAAAAGTGGAACTCACATGTCTTCTTTAGATTCGTCCCATTAAGAACAAATACGAAAAATGTAAAATCTTTAAAAGACGACAGTTCTTTTGCGATGATGATTTATTTGCCAAAAAACGCTGTCTCTTTTTTATTACAAAAGTTTAAGGAAAAATTACACTCTTTTTTTACAGACACTGTATTTTTCGTTTTTGTTTTTGATATACAGTCTTTATTTTTCATTGTCGTAATTCTTTTTTTCTTCTTAATTTAACGTTCTTATTATAAGCATTAAATTAAATGACAAATAAGATGTTTTAATATCGATTATTGTATCTCAGTTGTTCATATCTGTAATGAGATGAAAGGAGCCAGAAAATTTTGACTTTAAATTTATACTCACGATTTTCTTCTAGAATATAATTGATTTCCATAAAATAAATTAAAATGATTTAACTACTTACAAAAGACTAAATGTTTCTGAGTGGCAGAAAGATCACGCTAGTACAGCAGTTTTCTGATCATCGGTAATAAACATGATCAATAAAAGCTAAATCCATCTCTTGATTAACTTAATTAGAATGACACGCCGATCATGCTGTATCGATTCTGTGTTGGAAACCGATATCTTCAGTGTCTTCCTATAGATAGCATGAAGACTATGTGTAAATATTGCATCTTGTTTGCCATCTAAGGATCACTTGTACATACATTAAGTCAAAACTGTCTGATGGGAGACTTGAGTAAGACCAAAACACGCCATAGTTGCTTGGCTCATACAATACAACCATGTCTGTGTCGTCTCAACTTATAGACTAGGTGAGATTGGTTTTCTAGTTAGCACAACATTAGCAGTGGACAAAAGAAGAGGACTTTATATATCTAAAACAAGATAGCTTTGCATGAGAAGTAAACAAAACTTAAAAAGAAAAGGAAAGACTATCTATAAG
Source organism: Rotaria sp. Silwood2 (assembly GCA_905329745.1). NCBI lineage: Eukaryota > Metazoa > Rotifera > Eurotatoria > Philodinida > Philodinidae > Rotaria > Rotaria sp. Silwood2. Next base: position 34,142 of record CAJNSZ010000512.1, read on the forward strand.
TCAGGTATTATCACATGTTTGTAAAAGAATCTTAACGTTGTCAGTGCCATAATCCGCAACTACAATATCAATCCAACTGTCTCTGTTGAAATTACCGACAGCTACGGAATATGGACGAGAGCCGTAACCTAGTAAATGGGACTTCGACTTTAAAAAATTTCCTCTACCATCTCCAAAAAGAATGACTACATAGTTAGAACCAGAATTAGCAACAATTATGTCAAGGAAATTGTCGTTGTTGAAGTCGCTCACAGCGACTGAGTACGGAAGTGAAGAGTTTTCAGTTAAATATAGCGTTATAGTAGAACACGTTCCATTTCCATAACCAAGGAATATACATAGATTATTTGCACCAGCATTAGCAACGACAATATCCAATAGACTGTCATTGTTGAAATCGCCAACGGCGATTGAACACGGTTGAGAACCATTTCCTGTTGTGTATGCTATGGGCTTCATAAAATTTCCGTTGTCATACCCAAATAGTATACCAATATTATCGTTGCCGTAGTCGGCGACGATAATATCTAGGTGATAGTCATTGTTGAAATCTGCAATGACCATAGACTGTAGATGAGAATCACTGCCAATTGAATACGTTGTCATGTTAAGAAAACTCTGGCTACTATCTCGAAGAAGTATCATAACATCGTTGCTCTGAAAATTCGCCACTATAATATCCGATCGATTGTCAGTGTTAAGATTTCCAATCGCAACCGCATTCGGCTTGGAACCATTTCCGGTTGCAACTGTCATTTGTTGAGTAAAACTTCCATCTCCATATCCGAAGAAGATACCCACATTGTTAGCTCCATAATTAGTGACTACAATATCTGGTCTATTGTCATTGTTCAAGTCACCAGTGGTAAGCATCAATGGGATGGAATTATCTCTAGTTGAATAGGTCATTTGGGGTGTAAAGCTTCCATTACCATATCCGAGCAATATACCTAAATTATTAGTACCAGAATTAACGACTGCGATATCAAGCAAACTGTCGTTGTTAAAGTCATCTATAGCGACCGAGAAAGGAGCAGAGTTATTACCAGTATAAAATGTCTTTTGTGCTGCAAAAGTTCCATTACTCCATCCAAGAAGTATACCTATGTTGTCACCGAAATAGTTGGCAACAACGATGTCTAAAAGACTGTCGTTATTAAAGTCACCTGTAGCTAATGAGCTAGGCATAGAATTCAACCCAGTTGAGAATGTCGTTTGAGATGCAAAACTTCCGTTACCATAACTGAGAAATATGCCTAAATTATTAATACCGGAATTGACGACAGCGATATCGAGAAGACCGTCTTTGTTGAAGTCGCCTGTAGCAACCGAGGAAGGAGCAGATCTATAACCAGTAAAAAGTGTTTTTTGTGCTGAAAACGTTCCATTCCCGTATCCCAAAAGGATGCCAACATTATTACCACCATAATTAGCGACAGCGATGTCAAGAATATTGTCGTTGTTGAAGTCACTCACAATGACAAACATGGATTGAGACCTTATTCCAGTGGGATAGATTTTCTGCGCTGCTAAAGTTCCATTGCCATATCCAAGAAATATTCCCACATTATTAGTCATAGAATTAGCGACAGCGACATCGAGTAGACTATCATTGTTAAAATCGCCTAGAGCAATTGACGAAGGATTAGAAAGTGTCCCAGTTGAGAATGAACTATAGTTTCTAAATGTTGCATAGTCGAAAGAAAGAAAAACACCAAGTGTGCTGGTGCCCTCGTTCAAAATGATAAGATCTAGTCGACCGTCATTATTAATGTCACACCCAGCAAGAGAGATCGGTCTGGAGCCGTTTCCAGTAGAAAGTATTTCTTGACTTGTGAAAATTCCATTACCATTCCCATAAGCCACAGTCACACTATCTTTTTGAGTATTGGCGATGACAATATCAACTTTGTGGTCTTGGTTGAAATCTCCTACAGTGACAAATTGTGGACGTGAATTGATCTCAATAGGATATATAATTTCGTCAGAAAAACTACCATTTCCATCTCCTAAACGAATACCAATATTGTCATGTGCTGAATTAACGATTATGAGATCCAACAGAGTATCGTTGTTGAAATCACTAACTACAACAGAGTAAGGATGTGGTCCAGATCCAGTTGAGTAACTTGCTTGATTGACTGTATCTATGTTATCAAGTCCGAGAAGCACACTAACACTGTTTCCATCAAAATTAGCTATCACAATATCTAGCCATATATCGTGATTAAAATTTCCAGTCGTGATCGACATAGGACGAGAACCATCGCCTAGTGAATACACTGTTAGCATTCCAAAAGTTCCATTTCTATGTCCGAAAAGTATGCCTATATTATTAGCGCCAGAATTCGACACGGCAATATCAAATACATTATCATTATTGAAATCACCAACTACAAGTGATACCGGATAAGAGCCATATTCCATGGAATATTTCGTCATTTTCTCAAAACTTCCATTACCGCATCCAAAAAGTATAACTATATCGTGACTCTCAGAGTTGGCGACAGCAACATCTAAAAGACTATCATTGTTAAAGTCCTGTAAAGCGACGAAATGAGGAGCAGAACCATTTGCAATTGAACATATGATTTGTGCTGCAAAAGTCCCATTTTCATATCCAAGAATTATGCCTACATTGTCAGTACCGTAATTAGCGATAGCAATATCCAACAAATCATCGTTGTTAAAGTCACCTACAGCGATTGAGATAGGGCTAGAATTGTCGCCAGTTGAAATTGTCTTTTGAGCTGCAAAAGTTCCGTTGTCATATCCGAAAAAGATACCTATATTATTTGTACGGTAATTAGCAACAACAATATCGAACAAACCGTCGTTGTTAAAGTCACCTGTGGCCATTGAACAAGGTATAGAATTATAGCCAGTTGAGAATGTCTTTTGTAGTGCAAAACTTCCATTACCATATCCAAGAAAGATGCCTAAATTACTAGTACCATGATACACAACAGCAATGTCTAAAAGACTGTCGTTGTTAAAGTCTGCTACATTGATCCATCGAGGATCAGAATAACTTCCAGTGGAAAATGTCGTTTGTGCTGCAAATGTTCCATTAATATATCCAATAAGTATGCCCACGCTATTAGTATTAGAAATAGCGACAACAATATCTAGCTGATTGTCATTATTGAAGTCACCGACAGCGACGAATGTCGGAAAAGACTGTGCCCCCATTGAATACCTTGTTTGGTTTGCAAAGGATTTAACAACATATCTAAGAAATACTGCTACACTGTTTGTCCCATTATTGACCGTGGCAAGATCTAATCGATTGTCGTTGTTGAAATCACCAACAACAATAGAGATTGGAGTTGAATCAAAACCAGTTGAATGTGTCTCCTGACTCGTAAATGACCCGTTACCTGATCCATGAAGTACAACAATATTACTGCTCGCAGGATTAGCTACGACTACATCTAGTATATTATCTTTATTGAAATCTTCAATAACCATGGCATATGGACGAAATTCAGAGTCAATGTAAGATATTTTCATCTTTGCAAACGATCCATTACCATAGCCAAGAAATGCACCTACGCTAGCGGTCCCATAATTACTGACTACAATATCCAGTTTATTGTCGCCATTCAGATCACCAACAACGACTGCGAATGGAAGTGAACCAACGCCAGTTGAGTATAGCTTTGGGAATGAGAAAAATCCATTGCCGTATCCTAAAAATACAGCTGCATTGTTAGTACCCGAGTTAGAGATAATAATATCCAAGTGGCTGTCTCTGTTCAAATCAGCAACAATGACAGAATGCGGATGGGAATCGTAACCAGTTGAGTATCTTGTTTGCAAAGAAAAAGATGCGTTACCATATCCAAGTAAAATGTCTATGCTGTTAGTGTCATAATTTACGCCGATTATATCAAGATTCATGTCGTTGTTCAAATCAGCAGCAGTAGCCGACACTGGTCGAGAAGAGTCCAATGAAAAGAAGCATACACTAGCAAAATTTCCATTACCGTATCCGACCAATATACCTATACTGTTGGTACCGTGGTTGGCAGTGATGATATCTTGTCGATTATCGTTGTTAAAATCGCCTACTATCACATAATATGGCTGAGATCCAGAACCAGTTGAATAGCTCACTTGTGGTTGAAAAGTTCCATCTTCAGAACCGAAAAAGATACCAACAGTGTCTGTGCCAGAATTCGCTACAACAATATCGAGCCGAGTGTCATTATTTAAATCGTTAACGGTAGCTGATAGCGGACGCGAATTAAAGCCAGTTGAATGACTCATGTTTGATTTAAAAACGCGTCGGCATGATCGATCTAAAGAGCAGAAGATGTATTCTTGTGTAGTTTGTAAATTGCATTCTTTAGCAAAACTTCATGCGAAGAAAATGATTTTAAAGTTAGGACACTTGTAAATCTGACATGATGTTTCAAACGATAGAGATTTATTCGGGCGAGTACATCTAAACATTCATTACTTTTGTTCAGATCTAAAAGCAATAACATCTTCGAGAGATGGATGTATGTTATTTTTTCAGATATTTTGAAAAAAAAACAGCTCTCTTTAAAGAAAAAGTTTGCTTCTTGAGATGTGGACTTCATTGTTTGGTATTACCTGACAATGGACCGTGTTCTATTCGTACCAGAGCAAATTGACACTGACTGTTGGTAAAATCTTCTACAACTGAATATGCTCTTCGCTTAGTTTGAGAAACACATGAATATTTACCAATTGGAATAGTTTCAGTGCATCACAGAAATGCTATTTTTTCATTTGCCTAAGGTATTATTTAGCTTCTCAGGTGTATCAATTTGAACTGTCATATTATTTAATCGGCATAGCCAATGTTACAGAAAAACCAAAATTGATTTCTTTTTCCAACTTTTCGCCAATGCACTAACTATATTGTGCTAATATCTCACGTTAGGTGCGAACCACCTATACAGAACTGCATCGCGAGTTTTCTTTATTTATGTCCTGCGAAGCAGGAGCATTTATTTTCATCGATATAGAGTTCTCATGGTAATGGATTTTATTATAATGCTTTTGAATTTTATCACAACTTATATCAGCTGACTCGTCAAAAAGTAATAACGATTGCTGTACTTTAGACAATCGAATTGTCATTTTCAAAGAAATATCGTTTTTTTCCGAAAGATTCTAAAGACTGCTACTTCGTACCGCATTTCATATTTTCAGCGAAGCTCGAATACCGTTTAGTTTTCAGCTTGATTGTTTATTGAAAAGTGGATTTTTAATGAATATGTTTGAACGTGTCACAGAGAAAATGATTAAGTTTACAAACAAGTTTAAAGAATAGTTAGATTCGTGCTTTGAGCAAAAGTGTCATTATATGACGTAAGAATCTACTACCATTCAGAGAAACATTTTGCAGGATGAAATTTGGCAATAAATCGCTGAAATCCGCCAATTTTAGAGATAAATTTTCTGAGTAAAGCACATCAGAATGTATGTCAGCATTACGACAGTAAGAAATAGTTATGTAACAAAACGTACAAATGCAGACGAATTTGACTAAGTTTTATTTGTTTAACAAGATTTCTTAAGCAAATTGAAGAAGTTATAGATAAGATGATATCACCAGACAACAACTCTGTTAAATTATTTCCATGCATCGCTTAGCTATAAGATGTTCTTTTAAACTTTTTAACAAAATTTCTTGCGATCCATCTATAGAGCATTACTTTTATGCTATTTTCAAGGTTTTTCTTCAGATAATGCACATCATATAAATACAATAACTAGTACTGCGATGTACGTGTAATCTGAAGAAATTCCATCTTCAATTTATTTCAAGAAGTTATACTTTCAAAAAATATTATATTTTCTTTATTGTCTACATAGTGCTTTACTCAAATTTTAGACTATCTTTTTCTTGTCGTTACTGATTTTCTGTATAGCCTGTTAAGGATTGCTAGTTGATTTGTTTTCAATAAAGCTCGAATATGTATATAAACAACCATTCGACGAATAATACACTTTAAAACACAACTTTTCGTCCTCTCCAAACATAGTTTCAGAGTAATATCGATCTCATCCATAATCTTTCATCGTTATTATTCCCTTTTTCGTCTATTTAAGTTTCTTCCTATATTCTCTTTTCCTTTAAAAGTCAATAGATGTGTTGTGAAAATATTTATCCATTTCTCTTTTTCTTTCATGTCTTTCATCTCTAATTGAGCAATTAACAATGTTACAATGAAGTTGAGTCGAAAATACAAAGACACACAATATTTCCCCTAGATAACTATTTTTAAAAGAACTTTGCTTGCATTTTTTGTGTATTCAAAAAGTGAGTACATTCTAGAATCAATCAGTGTGTCCGTTCGGCCGACCGTTTACACAATAACTTTTGAAAGGAGAGTCCAATCGCGATGAAAATTTCTACACAGTTTAGTCTCAACAATATCTCGGCCGAGTTCGAAGATGAGAATGATTGGCCTAGCTATTGCTGAGTTATTGCAAAAATAGTCATTTTTCCCTATGCTGCTCTATGAGAAGATCGACCCTTCTCTGTTTTCGTAAAAAACTTTTCCTATCATAGTCAAATAAACCCCCAACTATTATATACTATTCGATAGAAAATTTCACAAGCTACAAAATGATATATAAAACATAAGGAAGCAAGAAAGCTAACTCACCTATTGCAAAGATAATTAAACGGAAATTGATTCTGTTTTTGTCCACGCTCTAATTGATTCACAATTAGAGCTCTATCTTTCGATCACAGAGATGATAGTTCGATGTTTTCTGGAGTGGAGAACTCGAATCTGTGTTCCATTGGCCTCAAAATACCATTGACTGAGCAATAACCAATAGAAACCAAGTTATACGAAAAACAACTTTCTTAGGATAAATGAAGATGAAGAGTTCAAATCTGAGCTGTATTCACCCACAAATCCTATTTGTTGAGTATTAGCCAATAGAAATCAAGTGTTTATAGACAAGGTTTGCCAGGATAATTCTTATGTCCACACATTATAAGATGACTCATCTGTCTCATTCACTTTTTGAAGTACACATAACTCTCGGATTCAAATCCGAGGTTTCCACATTTATCTGTTTCTGGATTTAAACGCTATTTTGAATGTATCTACTCGTTTCTTTACAATTTCAAAAAAAGATTTATTAGATAGCGCTAATAATAATCAACAATATATGCACATGCTTCTCAGAAATATTCAGTTTCACCCAAAAAATTACCATCATCAATAGAAAAAAGCAAAAACTAATAGACAATTTATCCAGTGAAGGTATTGTATATGTCAATGTGCAATTGTTGCTAGAAATATCAGACTATACTTACGAACTCAAAAACTCAAAAAGAAAAATTGATGACTTTTGTAAAACGGACACAAAAATATCATACTTTTCATGTTTTTGACATCAAAGTCATGACACTTTCTTTTGAATTTTGAATTTCCCAGGATATAGTCCTAGTAGAAATCTAAGGAGTTGAAGCTAAGTAATAAGATAATATACCTGAGTGTCTTCTCCAGAATCATCTTCAAAATACTTAATTAGAAAAGATCCAATTGCCCTTGTTTTTCTCTTCAAAAGCCTTCTTCTATCCGCACATCCATATTACTTATCTTATCACATTTACATCATTTATTTGCATATATCTCAGTAACTTCTTTATTAGCAATTATAAGTATTTTAAGAACCGTATATCATAATTAGTACAGCAAAAGTCGAAGTATAGTTGCCATATTCAAGTGCTTCAGTATAGTCTAATAAAAGGTTTAACTATCAAATAGAAAGAGTACTTGACTATATCGACTACACTTCGACTTTTGCTGTACTGATTATGATAAACTGTTCTTAAAATCTTTATACTGGGTGTCCCAAAAGTCCCTTCCACTTAAATTCTTCGTATATCTTTGCTATTTAATTTGATTTAATCAATAATTTGTTTTTGAATGATAGGTAAAGAAGCCAAGTTTTTATTTATACGAATAAATTTTAAAAGCACTAACCAAAGCTAAGATCTTTGATCGAAATACACAAATTCAGAATATTTTCTATTTCGAAAAAATACTACGTAACATATCGTTTTTAATTATTTGTATTTATTGAGTAATTCGGATCTTTAAATTTTTCATCGATTGAACAGTCTTTTCATAGAATTTTATTTTCATATACATTCACAAAAACGAATTGGAAGGTATTAAGTCAAAATTCAAGCAATAAAAACAAATATCATCCATAAATTTTTCGGAAAATAGAAATCATACTAAGTTTTTGTATTCCGCTCAAAGATCTTAGCTTTGGTTAGTGCTTTTAAAGTTTGTTCGTATAAATAAAATATTGGCGTCTTTAACTATCATTCAAAAACAAATTATTGATTAAATCAAATTAAATAGCAAAGATATATGAAAAATTTAAGTGGAAAAGACTTTTGAGACACTCAGTAGTTGCTAATAAAGGAGTTACTGAGATATGTGCAATTAAGTGATATAAATGTGATAAAATAAGTAATATGGATGCACGAATAGAAAAACGTTTTTAAAGAGAAAAAACTCCGTTTTATACTAAAAAACGTATAGAAAAGGATGTCTTCTCCAACGAGATATTCGCGTTACTAGTGAAAAAGAACGCATTTAGACATAAATTTTTGCAACATCTTTTTGTGAGTATGTGCATCCTCTCTGTGGCACACTTCTTCTCGTAAGATGTAAGGGTTCACTACTTTTGTACACTACGCTACTGTTGTATTATTTCGTTTCGCATGCGAAAACACTTATATCTTGAGGGTGTGGGTGTGGGTGTGCGTCTTGGTGAAAAGAAGAACCACACCCATACCCACACCCACATATGAAGAGTTTCGCTGCCGTTGCTACAGAATTTTCAAACAAGAAATGTGAAAAATCAGCGCTTTTTCGTACCATCTACTGAAGAAAGTCACTTTTCTATCTCACAGTTTTGATCAGATAATAATAGCTTTTTAGAACTAGTTTGTAGCTAAAACTTGTCTTCGTCTGGCCATATGAAATGATGACAACTTTGGTTTTGATTTATCCATCAGATGTTGCAAAACCTACGTAAACATACACTTTGACTAGTTTATGTTCCAACATACTACATTGAAACTACTAATATGACTTTGGCAAGTGAAAGAGTTGTAATGATTATAATTCTGTCCTCAGCTGATGATTTACATTGAGCGTTTCGATACCAGAAGTGATCACAATTTATTTTTATTCATTCAAAATTCGCAACATGTGTAAAAAAAAAAGAATCAATCTAGTAGCGGACTTTCAAACTTTTGAGTGCAAAGAATATAAAACAAGAAGGACCTACCTACTTGTTTTGGTACAGTACAACAAACTACCAGTATGCCGATGGCCATAACAATGATCGTGAATATAGGAAGTGCATAGATAGGTTTGGTTATTGAATCCAGTGTTGACCAGAGACATTTTTGCCTACGAACAAGCAAAAACGCTCATATTTGACATCAAAAGAAAAGTCCATACGGTGTCTGTAAAGTCTTATGAGTTTTAATTGAATTAATGATGGTATTTTGAAAGTTTCTTGGGATTTGTGTATTTGAAATTGAGTTCGTGTATTTGTTTGCATCGATGAATATACTGTTCTGAGGAAATGAGCGATTGTTCGATTTAGCATTATCATTCATAAGAGCCATTTCAATCTATGAGGAGACAAGAGTAAAGGAAGAATACGTTTTTGATACGAACATAGAAACATATCTCTAATAATCAAGAGTTTCTAGAGAAAATTAGTTATACGATAGTTTTATCTAATTTGTTAATTCGATGCATAAAAGCGTGCAATTTTTCTATACGATGCCATGACTTGCAAACTTAAACGAATATATTCAATAAGTTGAGGAGACTGCACCAGAATTTCGGTGACAAAATTATATTCTGTCAAAACAGTTGTGCTATTGCCAATCTGTATTGAAACGATTATTCAAACTGATGTTTCGATTGTTTATTGAATTGATTGACATTAATCAGAAGAAGAAATGAGGAATCTCTCTCATAATGTATGCCTTAGCGTGTTCTATCCATTTAAGTTTCCAAAACTTTGTTGATATTTGTCAAAACTGATATATTTTGTTTTCTGTTTCTAGTTATTTTGCACAGACCATTTCAGGTCTAACATAAGGTCTTAAACGTGTTTTCTAGTCATATTTTTTAAAAGACAGCATAGTATAGGATGTGAGTGTGGGTTTGAATGGTGTGAACATACGAATAACACCCACATTCCACACCCACACCCACACCCTTTTAGTGTATGTGAAATTTTCAGAAACCTTTCTAAATTGGTTTATGGAAGGGTATCGGATTTTTCTAATCCTTAAAAGATTTATTATACTTTGCACTTTCATAAGCCTCTTAAAGGTTTTTAATGTTGCTCATTGTTTTTACAATATAGTCTGACCCGCAAAAGCTCATCTGACTCGTAAATATTGGACTACTGAAAGACCGACTGACCTAAACTCAGCATCAGTATTGGTGTCATCTCTGACCACAAGCACGACTCTTCGAAAGTAAGTATATTATGGCATGCTACGGTGGAAACAATATCTGAACATGCTACTTATTCCCACCTGTGAAGCTTTCGTGATAAAGACAATGTGTCATCAAACCATAGGATACTCACTAAAAGCGGTTCTAAATTAGTGGTACTGGTATTAGGTTGAAAAGTGATTTTCAGATCATAGCAGTTGTATCAGATCACCATATTGATTCTATCTCATCAAATGTGATAGATTTAAAAGTCACCAATGCCGTACTCCTCTTTGATGGCATACAAATAGATGGAACTGACTTTTTCCCTAGACTGAAAGGCCAGGGTCTAGAAACCGTAATTCACCTGTGTCTGTCTGTAACAAGGGCTTGGCACAAATGTCTGCAAAAATATAACCACGTGCTTGTCATCCTTCCATCAGTCTAGGGTCCAGTGAATCGCCCTCGGATGTCGATGAACGTTACTTGTTGATTTCAAGGATTCTTTTCTGAGGTTGTTAACAGGAACATTGAATAATTGGAAACATGCTATTTCTCTTCTTGTAATTGACCATGGTAGATGGATGTCAGTTTCTGATACCGTCCAGGAAACTCAGAATCCGGGGTGAGTTTCGTTCTCGGAAACCTTGAAATCCGTATCGACTTGATACGGATTGAAAAAATAAGCACGTCTATCAGTCTCAATGTAATCAGAAACGAATGGAAACGAATTTTCAAGTAGGTTCTAGAGTTCTGAGAATCTGGAGCTTGGAGTGGATTCTGCTCTCGGAATACAGAAGCTCGGGATGGATTCCATTCCTGAAAATTCATATTGACTTAATATAAATTGAAAGAATAAGCGCGTCTCTATATATATTGTGAAACACGATCTGAAAGGAGTGTTGAAGTGTATAGGGTAAAAATTTTGGACCCACTTCATCCCCCCTCCCCCCACAGACCGTGACAGAGAACCTTCACGGATCATTACCGACCGCTACAGAAAAACTGTAGTTGGGGGTGTGGGTGTGGGTGTGGGTGTGGGTGTGGGTGTGGGTGTGGGTGTGGGTGTGGGTGTGGGTGTGGGTGTGGGGGTGGGGGTGGGTATAATTGAAGGTAACAGCCACACCCACAGCAGCATCCACCCACACTCACACCCACAGCAACATCCACCCACACTCACACCCACAGCAACATCCACCCACACCCACACCAACAGCAACATCCACCCACATCCACACCCACACCCACCCACATTCACACCCACACCCCACACCTGCTTGTCTCTTTCGTTCTATACATATTAGAGCGAATATCAAGAACTTCTAAATTATGATCTAAACGTTTCGCAAACTTAAATCGATAATATCTTTCGAATATATCTTTATCATCTACTAAATTGAATATGATCTCAAATATTAATCGAAAAATCAATAGAAAAGAATCCTACAGATAACAATTGAACACAAATCATTATTGGATTGATTTTTTCTTCACAACTGATATTCGCATCAATTCTAGTTCTAGTCAAAAAAAACAACAGATCTAAGTATTTTATTAATACAATTTATTGAAGAAACAAATCCTTTGCGCAAAACTTTATCACAGTATTGTACTAATAATATACGTAATTTAAGTCGATGATTATTTCTTTGATTTAGAAAACTAATTAATTTTTCAAAACCCTAAACGCAACAGAAAAAGATTAATAAAAAAAAAAGTCGAAGAAATATTCAACTCTATACTTTTTTGAAAGCATCAAGTAATTCTTCATCCACAAGAGGTATTGCTTCAACCAATTCCATATACATACTATGAATTTTATAGATTATTTCATTGCAAACTATACAATAACTATAAACATAAAACACATAGATATAAAAACAACAAAGTTAAAACAAAAAAAAAATCACTTTTCTATTAGTCCGACTAATACTTTCGATTTTTTCAATGCCCATTTTATAAACAATCATCTCAATGAGTTTAAAAAATTCGTTTTTCATTTCTAAATAATTGAGAAAAAAAACAATCTTAGCTATTTTTAAATTGAAGATGAAAATTAAAATAAAATTTGTACGATAAATATACAGGGTGCGTAAAAATGTTTTTCCAGGGAAGTAACACTATTATTTCAAATGGCGAACATAACTAATTTTATACCAGATTAAAGCCCGTCGAAAATGGGATTTATTGGTATTAAATAGTAAGAGTTGTCAAAACTTTTTAATGTCGAACTTAAGAAATATTCAGAAATTTGATACTTTTTTTGGCATAGAAAATCAAAGCGCTCAGTAATTCAAATACCGAGTAAAATATTTTCTCTTGATATTTTTACATGGTTCAGTAGAGCTCGTCACGTTCTACAAAACTGCATATATCAAATTTTTTTTACGCCATTTCTCCAAGATAAAAAATGTAAACAAAATTACTTGGAAAATTCTGAAAAATGTTAAAAAATTCGATATTTTTATATTGAAGAAGAACACTCGAGTTTTCAATAAAATTAACTTTGTTCAGTATTCTTACCAACGAAGACGTTTAAAAATATACTCATCAGATAAAGCGTTGAAAACTGCATCTAGTGAATACATTTCGAAATGTCTTTGTTAGTAAAAATAATGAACAAAGTTAATTTTATTGAAAACTCGAGTTTTCTTCTTCAATATAAAAATACCGAATTTTTCAACATTTTTTAGAATTTTTCAAGTAATTTTTTTACGTTTTTTATCTTGGAAAAATTGCATAAAAAAATTTTGATATATGCAGTTTTGTAGAGCGTGACGAGCTCTACTGAACCATGTAAAAATATCAAGAGAAAATATTTTACTCGGTATTTGAATTACTGAGC